>JAODUK010042893.1:0-20417 GCA_027564635.1 Typhlichthys eigenmanni
AAATGATATTCTGTGCGCACAAAATATTGAAACCGTGGGCACGAATTCCTATTTCGTGCACACAATATAACAGTGCTTTTTTTTTTTTTTTTCCACATGTCCTCTCCAGGGTTCCGTATGTGGACTATACACAAGTTTGAAATGACTGTCAGAACACAATTATGACGTTTGAATTTCCCGTAACATTTTCAGTCTGATACATGGCACAATGCTGAGCCTTTGTCGTCATAACAATCCATACATTGGGCTAGAGGGTGTATTTTTTTCTTTTTTTACAAATATATTTTTTTGATATACTTTAACTTTCAGGTCAATTGAGGTCTACGTCACTGCCAGGATATTTCAAAATCTGTAAACTGTCAGCAAGAATTTTATATAAACGTCCATTAGGTGATATTTATTAGGTGTATTCTATCATTCTTTTGGACCGCAAACAAAACATGGGGACAATTGGAGGTTGAAAAGGTAGACTACTCCGCTACAGTAGGGGGCAGCGTTTGTCACGTAACTGGCCAAATGTACTGACCAAACTTCTGGTGGTCTGATGCAAATTATCTTAATCGCTCACTTCAAATGTCGCTTGAATTATAATTACGTTTATTAAATTTATCTGGCAGCAGGAATCGTTGAGGAAACACAACGAGGGACATTTCTTTATTTTTTGCGGCTTTAAAGCAGGAAGCACCGAAGAGGAAATCGGCAGAGTTGCAATTTGATAAACTGGGCAGGTACGGTCCCTGTATTAATAAGATGTCTTGATATTTCGTTATTAAATCCCATCTAGCCCTGACTAAAGGTGCAGTGAGTGAGGCACAGACGCAGAGTTGGGATCCATTTCAAACAACATAAAATACGGTAATCGACCTATGCTATCATTCTTCCCAAATATTCTACCATCACCATGTCTATAGAAAACGACCTACATTGACTCGTATGACTATTATCAGAATTCATTTGATTTATCGTTTTAAACGTTTGTGTACTCGGTATACATTCACCCCTATCAGTTTTTGAAAGTAGTTTTGACTTTAGTGCAGTTACTGCAAATTGATTTATCGCGTCAATAAATAAGCAAACCTTGGCATTCTGACTGCTGACTGACATGTGATAAAGGAACCCAAGAAACGTTTGTCATCTGGTTTATAAGAGGGCGTTTATTTGTCTGCTACAGTATAAAGGCGACCTATCACATGCAGACGTATTTCACTCTTCCTGCATTACAACGCCGCAGCTGTCGACAACATGGCTAATCTTCCAGCGCTTTTCAAATACATTGATGAACACCAAGAGCTTTACATAAAGGTAAGATAGCTGTGACATAACTAGGTATGAAGTTATACGTCTAGGGAGGAGGACCAGAGGGGCGTAAGTGACTTTTCTCAAATTTTACAAGAGGGCTAAAACAATCGCCTTTTTGGCACCAACGTTTCATCAATTTCATCAAAGTACATGGGCCCATCTGATGAAAATATAAACAAATCATCGCGTTTTAAAATAAATAATATATTGTTATACAATAAAAATAAAATAAAACATCCTTACCACATGCTTCAATGCCAAGTGCAGTTATGACCTTTTGACACCAACTGGCTTAACATGTTCAGTGTTAAGTATTTTGGTTTTTAATGAATAACTCAACAAATTGATAAAGAATTCACTGAGAAACGTTCTGGTTCTCACCCCTCAAAATATGCCCTGCCCTTTATAGTTTGGATATCTAGTCCACTTCAGAGTGATTCTCAAAGGAATTTGAGCAGTAGGTGAGAGCCATTTACTGAAATGTAGCCAGGTTGTATATGATATTTGATATTGTAGTTAATAGTAGTAATTTTAAACCTGTATTTGTTTATTTGTTGTCACTATAGCGTCTAGCTGAATGGGTGGCGGTCCAGAGTGTGTCAGCTTGGCCCGAAAAGCGCAATGAGATCAAGAGAATGATGCAGATTGCCGCAAAGGACATTGAGAGATTGGGGGGCTCAGTGGAGTTGGTGGACATTGGCCAACAGAAGGTAAGACAAGCAATGTATAGGTGTGCAGAGTACTCAGGTAAGTGGTACTCTGATTTCAGCACTAGCTCAGCGTTTATATTTTAAAGCCAAACTGTCAAAACAGAATAAAAGGTGCACAGGGAGGAGTGGAAAGAAATGCTAGCCAAACAAAGCTAGACTCAAATATTGCGTATAAACAAAGCTAGACTATAATATTGCGTATAAACAAAGCTAGACTATAATATTACATACAGACAAAGCTAGGCTATAATTTGGCATAGTAACGTTTTTCAACATGATTGTGATGGCCTTGCAGCTGCCCTCTGGAGAGGAGATCCCCCTGCCCCCTATCATTCTCGGCCAGTTGGGCTCTGACCCCGCCAAGAAGACAGTGTGTATCTACGGTCACCTGGATGTTCAGCCAGCCAACCTGGATGACGGCTGGGACACAGAGCCTTTCACTTTGGTGGAGAAAGACGGTAACAGCAAACGTGACTGCATTCATGTCTGGTGCCTTTTTACTTTCACTTTAGTTTGTTATGCAAACTAGCCTGAGGCTGTGTACGTGTATAATCATATGAATAACTGTTAGGTATTTTAGGTGTCATTGAAATTAGGGATGACACAATCCAGTTTGTTCAGTACCGATGCAGATGGTGTCTCTTGACGCACGTGGGCGTTGGCTTTTAATCTTTCTAGTAGCTTGTTTAAATGCCCTTTGAGGCCTGGTTACATTTTAATATAATTTAGCATATTGCCAAAGTCCACTTCAGTTACCTCATATCTACTTGAAGCAAGGAACTATGTACTCACTTAATGAACATATTTATTTGTTCTCTGAACATCTGAAATGCATTTTCATCATATTATAAAACTGGAAGTGTTTTTATATCCATATGTACAAACATCCAGTTATACAGTCCTTTTTATACCAGTGTGTCACCTCCAACAATTTATCTATGTAGTTGTACTTTGAACGTCTCTGCACTACGCAGTACATGCATTATTACAGTAGTCTCAAAGTGCTGCAGTAGAGCAACATGCTCACTTTGACCCTCTGGAACCCTGCTGATAACTCTACGTCTTGACTAAGCGTATTGTGTGCTTCAAGTGAGCACAACAGCAGGCTACTGTTATGCAGTAGGTGTTGTGAGTTGTTGAGACTGCTAAATGGTAAATGGACTGCTTTTTATATAGCGCTTTACAGTATATTGCCTCACATTCACCCATTCATACACACACCACACCGATGGTGATTGCTGCCATGCAAGGTGTGACCAACCGCGGGGGGGGGGGTTATGCACCTTGCTCAAGGCTGCTTACAGGTAGGTCAACACTGGGGTTTGAACCCACAACCTTCCAGCTGGGAGCCAAACACCCAGACCACTTGACCATCCTGTCTAATTGCTAATAATGTAGTGTGGAACTTGTGTGTCGCATTTTAGCTGAGTAATGTGATTCTCTTTTGGCAGTTTCATGTCCTCTAACATTACTTCTGTTCCGTCGCTTTTCCCATCGTGGAAGTTCAAGTAGCTGCAGCTTCTGCTTTGTGCGTTGTGCTGGCCCCAGTCTAAGCCTCTTCCTGCAGTAGCATTACATCACATGCGTAAACTCGTGCTGAACATCTGATACATGGGCTCGTCAGCACTATCGGCTGTTAGCATTGTCATTCCTAAGTCTCTATAAGTAATTCCAGCGCGGCGGCTAATACAGTGCCTTGTTTTCTAATTTCAGTCTATATGTAACCATAGCCTACTTATAAGACATGCAACCGGCCAGACTTGTGTCGTTACTTCCCAACAAATTCCTCAGACTTTGAACTTGAAAAGTTCAAAGTCTAATTTGGTCACTGAGATATGTAGTTGGTCTGCATGCATGTCAGTCAAAATACCACTCCTGTCAAGTAGACGGGGACTGACGCAGATAGCCAGCGCTAAAGTCTGGCTCTGCGAGACTATTCTGGCCAATATTGAATTATGATTCTCCCTCCTCGTTTGCAGGTAAGCTCTTTGGACGAGGTTCGACTGACGATAAGGGACCGGTGTTGGCCTGGTTCAACTGCATTGAAGCCTTTCAGGAGACACAGCAGGTATAGTTCAGACCAGCGCTCTGGGAACTTTAAGGTTTCTAAACTCAAAACGAATTTCATAAATGGTCATGGGGTATCTTAAGCATGTGGGTGACGGGGTCATATATTGATCTTATCAGGGTTGTAAATATTTTATCTTTAATGATAGTAGTCTGCTAAATGGCATTTTACTATGCTGGTTTTCTGGATTCTTCCAGCATTACATGGTATGTCATGGTATATCTATATGCACCTCCCTTTTTTGTTCCTGGAATAGGCTCTTCCGATAAACATAAAGTTCTGCTTTGAGGGGATGGAGGAATCTGGATCAGAAGGACTAGATGAACTAGTTTTCGCTCGTAAAGACACATTCCTGAAAGACGTAGACTACATCTGCATCTCTGACAACTACTGGCTGGGAAAGACCAAGCCCTGCATCACATACGGGCTGAGAGGCATCTGCTACTTCTTCATTGAGGTAGACCCTGCCTAATGTATCCACTCCAATTGGGCACATTTTAATTATGAAACAATCTACTATAGCAATATGACTGAGCTGTTAAAAAAAAAAAAAATTATATATATATAATTATTTTTTTTATTTTTTTTTACACCCACACATTTTATGTCTAAATATAGCTGGAGTGCGGCAATAAGGATCTCCACTCAGGCGTGTTTGGTGGCTCTGTCCATGAAGCCATGGCTGACCTCATTGCACTCATGGGTAGGTCAAATCAGGGGTTCTCCAACGTAATGCAAACTGTTCTTCGAAAATTATTAACAACCATGAGCACATTGACGTGTCCACATTTTATTTTAAGATGATAAACTAGGCAAGCATAGTTCAGACAACCGGCGGGCATGAGCCAGCACCATAGACCTATACATATTACATATTACATATAGCATGCGAGGTTCCATCGTGATACTCCACTTAAGTTGGATCCAACGCTATTGGTGCATTACTGCCACCTACTGTCGACATGGTGCATTACCACCATCTTGAATGTAGCGCATGCTATGTATAACAAGTTCAGTCAATTAGGCATTTGCTCATATTGGCAGGTCCAGCTACACGCGGCTGATATTATGATAACAATTAATTTGTATTATTTGTATTATACGTATGTAAATAATAAATTGTGTGTGTAAGTAATCTTTCATCCCCCTCTAAATCACTGATTGCATAGTGGTTTAGTAATCATTCCTCTGTTCATTCAGCATTTACGATTACGTAAGACTACATTTGCTTGTGCCCTAATAGGTTCTTTGGTTGACAGTACAGGGAAGATCATGATACCAGGGATATACAAGGATGTAGCTCCACTCACAGATGAGGAGAAGAAGCTCTATGAGAAGATAGATTTTGACCTTGAGGAATATTGCAAGGACGTTGGTGTGGCCAAGCTGCTGCATAAGACCAAGGCAAGGACGTTTTTCTGTTGATTAAAGGACTGAGAAGGAAATGTTTACTTAAACATCCTCATCTAATCTTTTTTGTTGTTTTGTCTTTAAACTAGGAAGAAATCCTAATGCACCGCTGGAGGTACCCTTCCCTTTCTCTACACGGGATTGAAGGTGCTTTCTCTGAGGGAGGGGCCAAGACTGTTATCCCCCGCAAAGTCATTGGAAAGTTTTCCATCCGGCTTGTCCCTGACATGGACCCCAAAGTTGTGGAGAAGCAGGTAGCCATTGGAAATTGCAGAAGTTCTTGTATGTTCACAGAAGTTAAGGTGGCAATTTGAAGATGATTATTTGAAACGACAAGTTTGATGTGCTGCAAAATCTATAAAATTGATTGTTTGAAGGCAGCGTTGTTCTTATGTGTGCAATGTAAACATTTGTTTTTTTTGGTGGCTTCATAAGATCAATGTTATACAAGTCACCATTCTTTGTATTATATAGGTTGTGGACTATCTGCAGAAGGGGTTTTCTGAGCGAGAGAGCCCCAACAAACTAAAGGTTTACATGGGTCACGGGGCAAAGGCCTGGGTGTCTGACTTCAACCACCCCCACTACATGGCTGGTCGCAAGGCCATGAAGACAGGTACATGGTGATAAAGAAGCCTAACTGTAAGGTTGCGGTGGGAAGGCCGGAGGACATGGAGACGTGAAACTCGTTCAAAAACCACAAATGTTTGGGTCTCAAGGGTCTAAAAGTGCTTGGCGTTCTTCCTTGGTCCCGCAGTATTTGGCGTGGAACCAGACCTGACCCGTGAAGGAGGCAGCATACCTGTCACCCTGACATTCCAAGAGGCCACCGGTCGTAACGTCATGCTGCTCCCCGTGGGGTCCTCAGACGACGGGGCTCACTCACAGAATGAGAAGTTAAACAGGTTATTCACGGCACAAGCACATTCTTATCCACCTCATGTCTGATAATGTGTAACTCTGAGCTCAATATCTCACACCATACAGAATGGTGTGAGATATTGTGTGAGCTCCTCTCTGTCCCTTTCCTTACACCTGTCATAAACAAATGTTCTTCTTGCCGTATTGCTGCCCACGTTTTGGCAGACATTTGTTGTGAGCTGGGGTTCTCTCGTGGCTCTACATCAACATCAAGTGTATTAAGTGTATAACTATTTAACCTTGCGGGGGTTCTGTGTCATTTTCAGATCTAACTACATTCAAGGTACGAAGATGCTTGGTGCCTACTTCCATGAAGTTTCCCAGCTGGAATGAACATACCAATCTTACGCCACCATTCAGAATTGTACTCCCTATTGTATTTTGAATAACCACATTCAATTTTTTACAGACCAACTGCAAAGAAATAAAGCAGCACATTTTTCTTTAACTTCATTATTTGGTAATGTAGCCTAATGTGAACTATTGCTGGGGCTAGAATGACAATCTCATCTCACCATGAGGATCTCATCTCACCATGCCATCAGTGAAGAGTTACACCATGTTAACATAACTATCGCAGTATGGTTAAAGACTTTGAGTCTGTACAGAAATGAGCGAGTACAATCTAAGGGAGGCTTATAAAAGGAGATGCTTTCATTCACTTACATTTTTTAATGACTAATCCAAGGGCCTCATTTATAAAACTGCATACACTACATCCACTTTTAGTGCAACGTCTGCAATTAATTTAAACCCAACTACGGTATATAACTTCAAGGGAATTAGGGAAATAAGAATACCTCCACAGTCCACCATCCATAATAAAAATGGGCAACATGTCTGCCATTCAGTTCTGCTGACAAAAATAAAATGGAAAGAATGTAACATAATTTCTTATGTTGTAGAGTCATAAAGATATGTATAATACTTTATATTTGGCTATTACTACTAGTCTGCAATGTAGACTATAAAAATAAGTATTAAATATGCCCTTGCTCACTACAGGGATGGGCAGTATTTATACATGTATTTGAAATACAAAATAGTAATTTGTATTCGATATAGTTGCTGAAAATGGTTTAATATTTTGTATCAAAATACTTAAGTGTTCTGTATTTTGTAGTTTAAAATTACTATAAAATACTGTTTCCTGGGTGCAGTCTATGATTTGTAACCAGACCAAAAACCCACAGTGAACAGGGTCTGTATGTACTCCATTAGGGATGTTTGCAGAGGTTGCCTCCTACTGGACCTAGACCTCTGGTTAATTTAACTACTGGACAGCGTTTAACCAATCAGCGTTGCAACAACTGTTAGTATTGCTTTATCTAGCTCTTAACATAATTTCAAACGCTTGACCTCAATGCATGGCTTCAATGTCATTACATTGCATTCAGAATGACTGCAATCAGATAGGTGATGGGTTAGGCTAGAAATGCCGTTTGCTAGATTTGTGAAGTGATGTCATGCTCAATTAAGTATTTTTGTAGTATATATAAATACTAAAAAATACAGTAGTTTATTTTGATACATTGCGTAGCTGCTGTATTAAGTAGTTTATTTTGATACACTCACAATTAGTGTATTAAGTATTTTATTTAAAAATACATTTGATGTATTTTTTCCCATCGATGGCCCGCGGGTCTCGCTCTAGAAGCGTAACCTAGCAACAGTGATACTATCGTCATAGATCAGATGCATAATCATTTTTCGAAGAATTTACGACCGACATAAATAGTCTAAACTCCTCTTTGCCAAAGAAAAATACTTTAGTATAGCAGGACAATGTTTTCGACATTTCTGTCAATTTACTTCAGTAGATATGATGAGCCAAATAATTGGTTTCAAAAGGTAAACTATTATAAATAACTATTTTCCATGCTGCAGCTTCCCGAAAAATTAATGTATTTTTTAATGATCATTCATTTATAGTATTTCACCTGCTCTATGCCCTAGATTATAATTAATCAATTAATTGTATCAGTTGTAGAAATGTGGGAATTTAACCATAAAATGCACCTTTTCCCAAAGTGATCACTTTTGATCGGCAGTCACTTTTGGGCACGACAGCTGGTGGTACTGTACCGTACAGTACCGTACTACAGTAGGCCTAGATATGATACTATAAATATATAGCAATTTATTATTCCAGGGATATTAACAAACACTGAAGACTGCGTGGGAATAGATATGGTAAAGAGACCAGCAACTTTCCAGTAGGTTGTGCGTGCGGATCCTGCGCTATTAAACATTTAACCGTACTGGTGGTATGGTGGCCGAGCACTGCCTTGTGCTATTTAGTGCATTGCATGGCAATAAATCCAGACCGGTGTTACGCCTAATTTGGAAGGAAGCAGAAAGGTTTTGATTGTACTTGGAATGTGCCTGGCTATTGATAGAACTACATACATACCAGCATATGTACATATCAGATTTAAATGGAAATAAAAAATAATCCAATTTTCTTTATGGTATGAGTGAAAGCATCATATCCAACAACACGTCTAGACTATTCAGCCAAACTAGTAGCCAGCACCTGGCTAAAGTATACGAATTTAATCACTACAATACTGCGTGTGTGCCTGTGAGAGACACCACTCACTATATTTCTTTATCTTATTTTCTCTCTAATCTAAAATAGTCATGTAATTGTGCTATTGTAACAAGGCTATGACATGCCTACAAAGTCCACATAATTGGGGAGGAAAAATATGTTATCAATTGTCCTTTTTTTAAATAATGAGCTTGAATGACTTATAAATTAAAAATCTGTAAGCGTTGATAACTGTTGCCCACAGGTGATCAACGATGGCTATGTTAAGATGATAAAAGATGATGACTCTGGCTCCTATGTTGTTGAATTAAGGGGGCTCAATGTCAGGTAAGTTAGTGTTGATCTACCAGTTAGAACTTGAAGTAAGATAAGAAATTTGTCTTTGGCCTCACAAGATTCCACATAATATATGTTAAATACAAACATATCAAGACACACACTCAGTACACACATATTGTAAACACAACAAACATATCAAGACACACTTACTACACACATTGTAAACACAACAACACATGAATCAACACGGTCTCACTTGGGGTTTTCTGTTTTGTCCTATCCCTACAGCGACAGCTACATCACATGGCCAGTTAACCTAAATGATACTCTGAACATCACGTCCCCGTTTCTGGTACTGGTAATTGAAAACAGCTATAGACACTTCATGTTTGAAGTTCAGGTGAGTCCAACATCCTAAACCCACACCGAAACACAGCTTGTTTGCTTGGACCTCAATCGTCTGGCCACAATATTTGCATCAGCCTGTTTATTATCTGCGTGTCAGGTTACGGATAGCAAAAGAAAGGAACACTGGCTCCGCTTCTGCAACTTTCAAAGTGTTACGCAGGTGCATCCGGCACTCTGCAGCATGCCGATGCAGCTGGGCGACGGCTGGAATCTGTTCCAAGTCAACCTGCCAGACATCACCCGAAGGGCATACGGATCCCATTATGTGGCAGCGCAACGCATCAAGGTGACCACTAGCCATCTACAGCATGTTTAGGACCTTTAGTGTGTGTGTTTCAATGCACAAGGTCTTTTTAATATAGTGTCTCAGCTGATTACTGTGTGACCATTGCTTTTTCAATGTAGGCCATTTTTCCTTGATGTGGTTTCTCTCCCAGTAACATCTTGTATTATCTTTCCAGATACATGCCAACTGTCGCTTAAGGATGGTGTTTTTCTCCAACAGACTGCTGGGAGTGACTTACAACAATTCACGGGTGCTAAACAACCTGCCTGTTGTGAAATGGCATCCAGGTATCAGCAATATTTAGACTACGGTGATAGTCCACCCATGCCCCCACCACAGGGGGTAGGGGGGTACCTTTTACCCCCCATCCAAGCTCCAGAGGTGTAGCTCAGCCAGCAGGGCAGCCTATGTGGCTCTATGCTTCAGGGGTTGCCAGGCAACTACTGAGATACGCAATGGTGCAACTGGGTACCTTGCTAGGACCTGTAGGAAAGTCCTGGGCAGGTGTACCTAAACCACGCATTGCTTGTGTGCATCATGCCGATTCTTCACCGTTGCAAACATCGGCCTTTGTCAACAGGGACTCCATCTGCCGTGTGGCAGATGAAGCAGTATGCCTTGCTGGCTGATGCCTGGTGGTCCTTACAGTAATGGGGGCCACCTTAGGAGGGCTGCTCTTATGGCCTGCACCAGTCAGATACAGGGATATGAATGCTGGTGCGAGCCACAGTGTAAACTGATGGGACTAGCCCGTGTAGCTTGCTACTAGGTGATGGCGTGGGCATGCTTCCTCCGTGCTGTGGTGATGACATATCGCACCCTCCCCCCACTGTGCTGGGGGATGGCGTATCGCACCCCCCGCCCAATATGCGTGAGTCCGCACTAGCTCTGTAGCACTAGAACATTGTGTCCGGTATTGCCTCCTCGCCTCCTGTAGCGAGGCAAAAAGAGGTGCGTTCTCTAATGTACTGACCTGGTGCAGGTGCTGTTTGGGGGGGTGGGGTTATAGCTTGCACTGATTGTCAGCACAGTCGGCATCGAATGAGTGAATTATGTCATTGACGAATACTTATTTTATGATTAATAAAAGATGAATTCCTGTAAACGTTATTTAATCTGAATTTACACATTCATTAATATTTCAATGAATAAAACGGGACATTAAATTCAACATATTTTGTGTTTTAGTGAGACTCCTTTCAAAATGGTGCTATAAGGCTAAGATATTGAAAACCAACAACTGTTATCTGTGAAGATAGTGGAGTATTGCGTCCACTGCAGACAATAGAATCACAATCCCTTGTACGTGGTAACCTGAGCTCCTCTTTAGCAGATATGACATGTGTGGCCAGTGAAGCGTGCTTTTGTTTGGGATGCTGATGCACTTAAGGTGGTAGCTAGTGGCAGAATGTGTGTAAAATCACTTTAAGGATTCTTGTAATTTATTACAGCAATGCATGTGAAGCTTTAGAGATTAATCAAATCTCAATGTAAGATACGCATGATCTGGTTGTAGTAGTAATGATTATGGCCAAGATTGTATTTTCACAGAGTGATAAAAGAAAAAGAAAAAACTCTTAAAACAGTTATGTGAGAACAGGCTGGTTCCAAAACAACTACAGGCCTACACACACACTTTACACTACACTGAAAATGTACAACCACCATTTAATATATAAACTGAACTTGTACTTTGGATTAATCTATCCATCCTCACACATTAGCCGTTACAAAAACAAAAGCAGGTTTTGTGGTACTGTACATTAGTTTCAATACAGAATTTGTAGTCAAGCAGCTTTGATACAGTTAATACTTCAAGTATTAATAACTACTAAAAGCTTGATTGAGAAAGTTCAAATTGTTTTCCTGAAATGGTATACACAATTACTACAAGAAGCAGTTCAGTCAATTTTTTTTTAATAAGAAATACATTAATGTACATTCATAGAACTCCAATATTGCTTTAGTCAACAACATGCAGCTCCTCTTAAAGTGCAAAAAGGTTTAAGCATGATTAAATAAATTGTATACATTAAATCACTTAAAGCGTTTGCTGAAGTGAATAGGATAATATCCAGTGGCTTTTAAAGCAAAATAAAACAAATACAGTACCCTCACCAAGGAACAAAAGTGTAATTGTGTATTAAATCTGAAAGGAGCCTTTTTGTGCATTGCTGGTGTAAAAATACTTTGAACTTGCATCCTTTTCCAGTCCTTCCCTTACAATATTTAAAGATCGCATTCCACAAATTCGTAAGATGAAAAATATAGATATACAAGACAATGTGAAGTCAAAGAAATAGAGGTCAACTACTACAAACTAAGACATGCATGTTACAAAAGTAGAAACAAAATGAAGTTGTAGCTCAAATAGAGAGCATAAAATACCTGAAAAAGTGGTTTTAGTCTCTCCTCAGGTCACATTTCAGTTTTTGGTGTAAAGTTTATTATGTACTGGTCCCATAATGGATAACATAATAATCGTGCACATACATCAGTACTGCAACTGGCTGACCAATAATAAGAGAAATCCACACAGCAGCATTTCCATAGTTACCAGTCAGAAATCGACCAACAATCCAGGCCAGGGGAACCTGACAGATAAGAGGTTTAGGTCAAAATCTGAACAGTTTTAACTAAAAAAGAAATAGAGAGCATGAAGGAGATCAAAGTAATTTCTCACCTGAGCCATCATTCCCATAAACGCCCACAGTCGGAACATCTTCAAAGGAATGCTCACCAAGTACTGAAAGAATGTAAGTGAAAGATAATTGGTGAAATGTGTATAATTTGTTTGAACTTAATGGAGGTCCCTAAATAAATTCTATAAACGTGCCTAGTAGAAAGTGATGCAAATACTCAAGCCTGGTTTAAAACCATCCTGATATTTCAAGCTCCAAAAATACCCATCAGTGCCCGTCCTCAGAAAATCAGCCTCACACTTTTATTTTCAAATGTAATTTTCTAATTGGTGGTTCAGTCACTTGCTAAACCCCAACCCCCCCACCCCCCACTCCTACCTTACCAATTGAGAATTCCCAGACTGAGGGTCCATTTCAGGGTCATTTTAACCAGGTTATTATGTTTAAGTTGTTAAATAAACATTTTATCATTACCCATAAGAATACTAGGGAGCATACTGTAAATGGTAATGTACTATAAGCAATAAAAGTGTACCTCATGGAAGAAGGCGGATAGCAGAAATACACAAGTTTGAGCCATGAACTTGTTCATGCCTTTTCTCAACAATGGCTTATAGAAGTGTCTGTAAAAATGCAATAAAAAAATAATTACAATGCGGGCCATTGAAGCTAGTGTATTTGATACAAATATGTAAATACAGTCTAAACTTTAACACTTTTAAACCTTGATCATTAGCTACTATACCATTCCACAACCAAAGAAAGAAAAAAAGAAATACAAATGTTTACACAAAAATAAAGCTCACCTCAGACACCATTTGTGGACAGGTATGTTCCAGTTAGCCCAGAAATAGGTGATGCTTTCAGAATTCCTAAACAAATAGTAAGATGATTTGCATTTATTTTAAAATACATACATACATACGTGACTTTATAAAAATGAGTCCTCTTTTTCAATTTGCGGTTCATGCACTGCTGCGTGCTTAAAGCCTCACCACCAGTCTTTGTAGAACTCCCGGTCTCCAAAGCGCAGCAGCTCTGCCACAACATTCATAGAGGAATGGAAAAACCAATAGAAAAAAATTAACCAGATCAGATGGTTGGGAACCTAGGAGAGGAAAGGGAACAATGGGGAGTGGGTGAGTACAGGAAGAATAGACAGGACAAGGAGGGATTAGTTAGGTATGTGAATTTGGGATGAGATAGTATAACTGTAGTGATACAGTGACTACTGTCAAAGTCCTTATAGGCAAGTCTCGCCACTCGGCAACAATCTTTTAACTTCTTGACTTTTATTTTGAAAGTACTCAATGGCATTATTATAATAGGGAGAGAGCCATAACCACTCTTTCAGTGATCATTGAGACTTGCATGAATTGCAAGAATTGCATGTATACGATTGTGAGTCAAATCTGAAAGATCATCATAAAACGTTTGGTGATTTTTGCCCCAAAATAAGGCTTAAAAGGCATTTTTTCCACCAGTTTGAAATTCCACTACACATACGCAAGATTTCATGACACCAAATTGACTTAAAAGGTTATCCGTTCTGCAATTACAAAGCAGGCGATTGGCTCTTTTGGGGGAGAGGCGGGACATGTTCTTCAAACTGTCACCTTTGGCGTTTCATAATTCTCCCATAGAGCTCCATTCAGAATTCTCGAAGTGGCATGTCTCCTCTATATAATGTCTCTGCTACAGTACACCTTTTTAGGGGACAACATTTGAACAGGAACACACCAGTAGTTCCTAAATGTTTTGATCTGTGACCCACCATAAATCATGGAATAAAAAAAAAAATGTATTAAAAAAAGGTAAATATGCATACTCATCAATAGATGCAATTTGTTAATATGCAAAAATTAAAAAAGGTGAGTTCATTCAGTATCTACAATCTATAATACCATGAAGTATATATACTATGATGGGTTGTGACTCAAAAGGCCAGACAGGACTTTAATACGATGTATAAACAACTCACTGCTAGTTTCAGCAGGCGTTCCACCATTCTGGAGAAATCCATTTCCTGTCAAGAAGAGAGCATGTAGATAATGACATATGCGCTAAATATTACCAAAAAAAAAAAAAACAACAACAACGCACGGTCTCCTGAGTCAGAATGTCAAGGTGTTCTACTGACTGCCAAAGGGACTTCTTTCAGCATTTGAGAGTTTCATTACAAGCTCAAAACGCCCAGAAACTGAAGATCTCATACTATATACGACTGCCTTCACTGAATGCAAACTAGCTCTAATCAGAATAAATAATGATCAACATAACATTGTCAATATCTTAACTATATTTACTATTTATTTTAACTTTAACATAACTTATTTGAGATACTGCATGTTTTCATGGAAACACAATTTTACAGTAATATACAGAAATAGCAGTTGATTTATAACTTCTGTAACATGCATAACGTATCAAGCAAGTTGTCCATGTCTACCTGGAATGGTTTCATTGAGTTCTGAATGGTAGGCACCATCCACTGAAAGAGAAACCATGGAGTTTATTTTAGATACATTGACACATTTTAAGATAATTTAATATCAACTGCTTACCTGCTGTATCAACCCCACAAGCAACTGCATGAAGAAAAGCTGCAACAAAGAGATAAACACAACTTGAAACAGTCTCATGTGGAATAGTATACTTTATTGCTACCGGTACGTGTATTTGGTAGATTTTATTTCAGTATGTGTATGCTCCTCTTACCATCTCAAACAGCCTCCTTATCAGAAACCTCTTCCGTATCCGTGGTGACCGGGGGAAGTTAATTTGGTAGCAGAGAGTAGGAGCGAAGACGAAGTAGTACATGTCTGCATATGGGGTAACACACAAACACACATGTACTGTATGTTTAAGATACATGTGCAGCTCATGCAGCTTTGATTTGGAAAGAAGTTCCCTGCGATGAAGCGAATGAATACGAGCACATTCTTGGCCCTTTATTTTTTAGATTTAAAAAAATATATTATTTAAAAAAAAATTAATACCCATAACACAGAAAACCTTAAGTCTAACATTTTTGTCAGCAATACAGTCATAATTATACCATGACGACATTTACAAAACACTCATTTTTGCTTTAGAAAATTAAACTCACACTGATATTTGCTCTTAAATTTATATTTAAAAGACTCACTATCGTAGTTTACACGAACATTTCACCATGTGAAATACATTGTCACGTTATAGTTCCATTCCAGTTAAATATGTTTTTATGTGGAGACAAGGAAAGTCAAAAACCTTATTTATAGATAGATGATAGATAGATGATAGATGACATGGAAAATATAAATAAAAAACATTGGGCAAAATGATCTCCGTGCCGACGCCAGCGTTCTGTTACCTCTGTGAGTGAGGTTGCCTGGGTAGGACACTTGAGCATGCACTGCTGAGCCATTGGCGTGTGTCACAGAAGGACCTAGAATGCAGCAGACGTGCAGATAGACAAGGAATTAATCTTTACCCTACTGTGTGTGCATCCTCCTCAGAATGTTGGCTGAAGAATCAGAGGAAGAGAGGACAAATACAGAATATAAGGAGCACTACACGTGCCAATCTAAAACTAACAACCAGCAGAACCTCTGAAGAAATAAAGAAATAATAAATTAAAAATTAATATCAATGTGTTATGACTGCACAACAAATCAGGCTATTTGAAGCTGTCTGCATGACCTGTCATTCCTTCTCGACACCATCAGATGGCAGTACAATGATAGTCCCCATAGGGCTATGAAAAAGGGTCAGTAATGCCCTTACCAGCCATGTCATGGTGTTAACTGAGACACATCACGCTACTCAACAGTGTGTGCTCTGCGTTGGTGTGTGCTAGAGAGAGAGAGGGTTCCTTCTTACATGAATTAGACCTGGTGAGTCTTCTGGCCCTGAAGAGTTTGATCTCTCTAAGCCACCGGTTGGTATCTTTGTAGGAGTACAGCTTGAGGAACAGCAGTGTGTAGATACCCAGGGAGAACACACTACCCACTGGCAGACACACACATGCTTAAAGGCAAAGTACACATGGGTATATCTTGAGTGTGAGGGTGGTGGGTTGGGGTCTACCTGGGGTAATTGAAGTAATGGAGAGTACAATGGCCGAAGGAAAAATCAAAATAGCTGCCAAGTTACAAATGTGAAGCACCAATCCTGTGGTTTCTGAGAACGTGCCCTAGAAGGACAAGCAGAGTCAAACAGCAAATATGCGGACAGCTAAGTTGAGACAACTTTGTAAAATAAAAAAATAAAAAGTGAATGAATATACAGCTCTCGAGACAGATTAGACCGCTGCAGCAATTTTTCTGGTTTTAACCATTTCTACAATTTTATGTATTTCATAAGTACAGCATTTATTTACAGTAAATGCATACTCCCCAGAGCTGTACAAGTAACCCAGATGTTGCATGGTGCAATATTAGGTTGCAGGCACTTTTTGATGTACACCACTTTGACGACATGAGAAATATAAAGACTAAATAAACTAAATCAGTATCAGTGGAATGTGTCTCATCAGTGCAGGAAGTCAGTGTTGCTGGGCTGTTGTGTACCTGCATTATGCTGTAATAGACTCACCACAGACAGTGTTGCTGGGCTGTTGTGTACCTGCATTATGCTGTAACAGACTCACCACAGACAGTGTTGCTGGGCTGTTGTGTACCTGCATTATGCTGTAACAGACTCACCACAGACAGTCGCCGCTCTGTGTACAAGGCTACGATGACGAACACATTGGACACTGAAACATGGACAACCGAACCAGATGTTCAAAAACAGACATGAGCGCATAGATTAACACCAGTATATTATGGTTAATAATGGAAGTGTGCAAAATCTGTTGATGCGCATTTCGATACTCGAGCAGAAAGTTTATACCTCCAATTAAATTGTACTGCCATTGTGTTTTGATGCAAATCTTAGGCACACAATGACTGAAGTTACACACTCTCAGTGGCCAAGACACACACAAACGCACAGTAGCCTAAACAAAATGGTGTCCTCAGATATGTTTTAAGTGCATTAACAATTGGACAACATAGGAAAATTTGATTGCGGTTGACTGGAACTTTTAGCCCTTTAAAATAGTAACGAAATTGGAAATTAGATGCAAATCACGTTAGGCTGAGATTGGAAAAACTTAATTTACCAATGATCAGGCAAGCTGCTGGCCAGCTATAGGGGTCCTTCAGAAACAGAGACACTACTTGGATAGGGTCTACCAAAATACCATACCTAAAGGAGAGAAATAAATAAGAGACATTTAGTACGCCTAGTAGTGTTGAAAGAAACAAAATGTCACTTAATGCAAAGTCTTCCTGAATGACCTGTATAGAATGTTAAAATCACTCAAGGGTTAACTGAAGCTATCCATTTGTAGGGCAGAATATCAGCATTAATGTGCATACTCACTTTATGAGATTCTCTAAAAACAGACGTGCATTACTTAGCACCTACAGAGGACAACACACAGAAAGATGAAAGAGTTTGAGATTTTAAACCAGAGAAGTATTTTTAGTGTATGTAAAACACTCACACCCTTTGTTTCTTCATCTACAACTATACATCAGGCACATTCATCAATATAACGCAGTTGCATTGATTATATTTGATTGCTTGTTATTTAGTTATGCTCACTCTCAACAGGTAACCATGGTGAAAAGAGATACACAAATAGTTTATTGTTCTACTAGCTATCAAACTGCTCGTTCCAAGTCCATCTTTACAACTCAGGGTGAGATAGCACCAGTCTGTCTGTGAAATGGAGCATTCTGTCCAAGATAGTGGGGCAATGTAATTCTTCTAACAACATAACAATAATAATTAAAAAAAAAAGTATAAACAACCACAACGCAAGATAAAAACAAGATTTAAAATAAATGTCCTCCTGAATAAGACTGCGTCCATCTTGGAATTATTTAACAACTCCCCAGTCCCCGTGAAGTGCAAGGGTGTCTTGACTCTTGACCCACAGTTTGAGAACAGTGGATGCATATGACCATTTGACAAGCATGTTGTGAAATAGCACTCAGAGCAGTTACAGTATGACTGTGATTCCAGTTGCTCGCCAGGTTGGCAATCACAGCAGCACAGTTTGCATCCAGCTAAGTTATGTCCAGCCCGTAACCTTTGCCTCACTGATCTTTACCCTTACTAGGGGGTGAAGAGAGACAATAAACATACCCAGTCTGAAAACATCTTGACTTGAACTATCAGTTATTAACTTAATACAACTTTTGTGATAACAGAGTCAGTAAAACATTATATCAGGGCCACTTACTGAGACTTGAAGGACACCACAAATCCCCCCACAAAGAACTGATGCAATAGAATACAATACAATTTCAGTTGTTATGCAGACATAAATATTAAACCAATCTTCCAGAATATCCACCTACCTAGCCTAGAATTATTTGTTATACTGGTTCATGAGCCCTTATTACTATGGACAACAAACAGACAAATGGAATAGGCTAGGTCAACTAGGTCTAGGTCATCAATGTAAAAATAGCAACGCCACTGGAACAAGGTTGACCTAGCCTCACAAGGCCTTCCTGAACGAGTACCAATCTGGAAGCCCTCAATGCAAAAGCATTTTTCACCCGTTGAGAAAGCATCAAGGCCAATCAACGGCCAGCTGAAGTTTTCCACCCAAGATGTCCACATCAGCGTATGTCTTACTTTTCGGTTTCCACCGGCACTCTGATTTTAAACATACAGATTGGATGAGATAAAGGTAGATAGTCCAATCATCCGTAAGGAAGTTTGATTGAAAAGTATTCGTGCCACCTTAATGACAAACATTTTTGAGTTAAGGGGTTCCAGACTTGATTCTCACAGCGAAATGAAATTGGATCTTGCAAGATGATGGATGGTCTCGGGAGGCTAATGTTGACCAGTATTAGACCAGCAACTGACTGGGCACTGAAATGGACAGTCTGCCGTGTTAATTTTTTTTATTATTTTATTTCTTTGTTTTATTATCATTTAATCAAAAAGCGTTTGCACCTACTGAGGATGGCAAACAAGACCCATACTTTAACATTTCATGCATTTGATTTTAGTTTGCAGCCAAGGAAATTTGGGGAGAAAGGTGTTTGTTATCAAAATGCATTGTACATGCAGTATATGTGGAAAAATGCCCGATGCAGACCTGTTAGCATACAGGAATATGGGCCTGCATACTGTTTTTTTTTTTAGCTTGCAGCCATTTCTATTTTAATAGGATTACAAGTCTGTGTGCCTGTCAAAATACTTACGTTATGGAAATATACTGGATGGCCTGGCATGCAGTTTCACAGTATACTGATAGATTGTCTAGCACATTTTTTGTAAAACACTCCCATTTAACATTGAGTTTCCATTAGATTAAATAGATTTGTGAGGGAAAATATAAAGCAATAAGTAAGAGTGAAGAAAAAAACATTTTTGGGACTGACAATTAGGTACAGTAATAACCTGATTGAATGTAAGATGAACATGTCATTAATTGACTAACAAATGTATAATATTCAAAAAAAAAAAAAAGGAATTCATAAAATTATTTAAAAAAAATAAAAGAAAACAGAAACCCAAATTTCCCCCTCAGCTTGTTTAAAAACACAAGTTGAGTGTGAGAGGACTGCTCAGGTGTGGGAGGCACTGGAAAACTTGCCCATCCTGCCCCGTTGTACAGCAGCCATTCTGGGGTGCTATAGCGCAATAAAAGGAGTCAGTGTACCTTTAAATATCAGCTTGCTAAACAACGTTGCTGGTCTGTCTGGTAAGGTTGGCGTATAGAGGTCATTGTGGTCTACTTTTGTAACTTCGGGGATGTGGGGGGGGGGGGGGGGGGGGGGGG
>JAODUK010042904.1:3670-6170 GCA_027564635.1 Typhlichthys eigenmanni
ACATTCACCTAGTGATGACACACATTCACCTGGTGTACAAACACACATTCACCTGGTGTATAAACACACATTCACCTAGTGATGACACACATTCACCTGGTGTATAAACACATTCACCTGGTGTATAAACACACATTCACCTGGTGTACAAACACACATTCACCTAGTGTATAAACACACATTCACCTGGTGTACAAACACACATTCACCTGGTGTACAAACACACATTCACCTGGTGTATAAACACACATTCACCTGGTGTACAAACACACATTCACCTAGTGATGACACACATTCACCTGGTGTACAAACACACATTCACCTGGTGTATAAACACACATTCACCTGGTGCATAAACACACATTCACCTGGTGGATAAACACACATTCACCTGGTGGATAAACACACATTCACCTGGTGATGACACACATCAGCCAGGTGCATTAGACACCACTGACTGACATTTGCTGAGGTGGAGATTTATGTGTAAATGCACTCAAAATCATTGAGGACTCTCTGAGAGGCCTACAGCCGACACATAAATAACGTCAAGAGAAATGTTTCCAATTACAAAAAACATCCAATGGCTTGTGACTTTAGGATACTATAGGCTTGTTGCCACCCCCCCATCCCTAAACATTGGCGTGATAGAGAGGCCTGATGGGCTACTAGCAAGAACACTGATACAGACAGTGTTTTAAGAAATACTGCCTTGGTGTTCTGGTGTTAAACAGACAGACACCGCTCCATTCTTCATGTGGGAGCCTTGTACATGTGTGTGTGTGTGCGTGCGTGTGTGCGTGAGCATTAAACAGAACAGAGCAGGAAAGCACAGAGCTCCTTATAGGGAGAAAAGGAAACTGTGGCTGCATATTTTGGAAACTCACTCTCTGAGGTCGCAGTGGAAGACTTCTTCAGCTTCTTGTCCACCGTCGAGTTCTCAGACGGCTCTGGGAGAGAAGGGGAGAGGGGGGGGGGGGGGGGAGAGAGGCTCATAAAGGTTCTTAAGCTGGTGATTCAGGTGGCCACAATGCTTTTTGGATGAGATTATGTTCATTTTGTGGAATCATCTATTTTATAATTTTAGGAAAATATATCAGTGACTGAAATAAAATGCATTAACCAGATTTGCATGTGTCCACACAGTACGTTTTTCCAGTGGTGTTTACATTTTTTATTATAACAGTATCCGTCCATCCATTATTATCTGGGTTTGCGAGTGATAAAATGTTTGCATCAGAAAGTCGAGGGATGGGTTTTGAGCTGATTATACTTATTTTACTTTATTACTTATTTTACTTATTTTCACTTACAAACACAGTTTCAGTAGCCTGTGACGATTGACGGTTCGGTGCCAGTCTGCAAACAATAAAAAAAATTTTTATGGATTCGTGTGAGGCCGTACACTGAGGTACGATGGTATAACGAAACATAGCACAGGTGACCAGTGCAGCCAATTAGTTAAGTTAATAAAAAAAGAGAATTCCATAATTTCACTGTATAGCAGTGTAGAATGTGGCTAATCTTACACCTCATGTTAACGAGTTAACTGAGTTGCATGTATTCAATTAGCTTGGTAACGGTTCTAGCTGAAGCTCTGTTTTTTGTTGTGTTGTGTTCAGGCTAACAGGAGGGGCCACGGCGTTCGAATCAGCGCTGATTGGTGTAATTACAGGAAACTATGTTCAGACAGGACAGCCTGGAGTCCCAGGGTCGAGAGCGAGTAAGAGAGGGAGATGGGGGAGACGGGAGAAGGAGGGGGAAGTCTCTGGAGGCCAAATAGGCCAGTGTTCCCATCTCAACGTGCTAACAACATGCTAACAACATGTTACATTTGAACTACAAACAAGGGTTTTGCTGGTTTGCCATGCTTAGCCATGCCAACACCTTTTACACGTCTGAAATGTATATGCACATAAAGATAAGAATGCCACCATTCTGTGCTCCTGTTAGCACTTTGCGTTTAGATGGAGCAGTGACGATGTGACTCAACTACGTCTATTGGTCGAGCAATTTGTGTTGTGTGTGTGGTGCTATGCAGGGTATACATGATATGCAGTGGAGAATAGCAACAGGTTCTACATGATATATAGTATATATATATATAGTATAGTGGAGTGTAACATCATGTTCTACCTACATACTATATATATACATATATATATACATATACACACACACATATATATATATATACACACACACACATATATACATATATATATACACATATATACATACATATATACATATATATATACATATACATATATACATATATATATACATATACATATATATATACATATACATATATACATATATATATACATATATATATATACATATACATATATATACACACATATACATATATATACACACATATACATACACACATATACATACATATATATACACACATATACATACATATATATATACATATACATATATATATATACATATACATACATATATATACATACATATATATATA
>JAODUK010042904.1:11170-13670 GCA_027564635.1 Typhlichthys eigenmanni
CAGGGAGCACATGCTGCCTCTCCTGGCCAGCAGGAAGTCCTCAGACTCCCTCACCATCTGCCCGTCATGCAGCCACACCACCTCCGGGCTGGGCTGGCCTGGAACCAGTAGGTGCTTTTATTGTCACATACACATACATGTAGTGAAATTCATCCTCTGCATTTAACCCATCCCTCAAGGGGGCAGTGGGCAGCCGCTGTGCAGCACCCGGGGACCACCTCCTGATAGGAGCCAGTGTCTCTGGTCACATGACACTGACTGGAGACGTGAACCTGACATGTTTTTTGGACAGTGGGCTGTGACCTTCTTGATGTGAGGCCACAGTGCTATCCACTGGGCCAGCGTGCATAGCACCAGTACTGGGTCAGTGGCAACACATACTAGAGCTTGAAAACGTTAGAATTACTCCTGTTCTTGCCTAATAACCTATCCTACAATATATGATATAGGCTGCTTTTGTTATAATTTCTGACACACCATGTTATTTCCTTACATCCTGGCTCAACATCGCAGCGAGAAGGTTTTCTTTAGTTTATATTTTGTTTTAATCCAGCAGCACTATCTAGACTAGAGCTCTGCGGCATCGAATACGCACGCCATGCATATGGAGACTGCCTGGGAAAGTTAATAATAATGGAGCTGCAATCTCGTTCAGGTTTCAGAAAGCCATTCAGTCAGGAATACTTATTATTATTTACATTAGGAGGCATGGCTCTGTTCTGGGAGCTCCCTGCACTTCCATGTGCATACATGGCAAGTCACAGGCAGGGAGGGCAGCATGGGGACCCCATCCCCTGGGACCCCCCCTCCCCGGGACCCCCGCCTTCACCGAGGAACAGAACAGCAAGCCGCAAGACAACAGACAATGAGCAACACAGACGCACGACAGAACAAGGAGGTGCAGGGGGAGGAGGAGAGAGCTAACGGGCTAGCAGGGGAAGCGTCAGCTAACTAGCTTAAGTATAAACGCACCCTAACTATTGGCCAATGCGTGTAAAGCAGCAGTCAGCTGGTCTGTCAATTGTTCCAGGCTCGGTCAAAGCTGTAACACACACACACACACAGGTATATGTGCAGTATACCCACAGACAGTTTGTGAGTGAGACAGACAGACAGACAGACAGACAGACAGACAGACAGACAGACAGACAGAAACAAAACATCATCTCTTGATCCCAGGAGACACAACAGGAAATACTAGAGCCCCACACACACAGTCCCATTCCTTCTGCTGCACTCCTACCACGTACCTGAGACCTCTGTCACCATGGTAACCTGGCTGCCGTCCATGACCTGCAGGTCAGTCAGCCTGGTGATGAAGAGCGGCGCTGAGGTCTTCCTCACCTCCCTGACCTCTGACCTCGTGCCTGTGACACACACACACACACACAATGTCAACATATTCGTCATAACATAAAACAGTAAGTCAGGAGATGATTGTTGTTGTTGAGAAAGAGCAACACACACATTAACACACAGTAACAATACATGTACTGTATGTATATCAGCATGCATTGTGTGTGGTGATGTGAGAAATGTCATGCCAACACAGCATGTCTTGAACTGACCTGGAAGTCTTCTTGACTAACTAGTCACTGCCATCAGCCATTACTGCATGTGTGTGTGTGTGTGTGTGCGCGTGCGTGCGCGTGTGCATGCGTGTGTCTGTTTGTGTGTGCGTGTTCAATGGACGCTCTCTGGCATCTCCGTATGTAAACAGACGTGAGGCTGTGTTTATGGCAACACACACACACACACACATATTCTCTAACAGATCTCACACACCTATATGTACAACACATTGTGGGGACCAAGTCAACCTCCATACATGGCTAGTGTGAGTGGAGTCAGTCTCTCTCTTTCTCTCTCGCTACCTAATTTCATTACCTTGACATTTCACGTCAAGATAATGAAATTAGATCAATAAAATATTCAATAATAATAATAGTTAATAGTAAAGATCGTCTCATGCCAACACTCCACACACACACAAACACGCGCACACACAGATGTTTCTTGTCATAATGCATCAATCGCCATGTGCTCTTAAAATAAGACTGATGGTCTGTAACAAGATCGTGTGTGTGCGTATAAAACAGATTCATGTTGTTCTATTGTTAGTGTTTCCTTGCGCAGGCCAAGGGGTATTCCCCTGGTATAAATAGACGTTTATTAGCTTGTACAGACGGGCTTGCTGTGCTAGCGGTGCATCACCTTATAAAGACGTCGCAACCTGCAGCAGCCTCAAGCAGGGCTAACTCTCCCCAGAAGCGTCTTGAGCTAGCCTCCAGGGCCTCAAGCAGGGCTAACAGAGTCTAGAGCTAGGCTACAGAGCTTCCCGTCAGAGTAAACTCTCCCTAGAAGAGTCTAGAGCTAGGCTACAGAGCCTTCCGTCAGAGTAAACTCTCCCTAGAAGAGTCTAGAGCTAGGCTACAGAGCCTCCCGTCAGAGTAAACTCTCCCTAGAAGAGTCTAGAGCTAGGCTACAGAGCCTTCCGTCA
>JAODUK010042925.1:0-20409 GCA_027564635.1 Typhlichthys eigenmanni
CAGAGCAGAGCAGAGCAAAAGCTGATAGCAGAGCAGAGCGAAAGGAAACACGTCCGCTCACATTGGCAGACAAAGCAGATGATATATTTTTTTATTTTATCAAAATAGATTGTTATATTTTTTTATTGTATCACAATAGATTGTTATTTCTTTTAAATTGTATGTAATACTTTGTTCATATTGTCATCAGATGGGCCCATGTATTTTTGTGAAATTGATGAAAAGTTGGTTCCAAAACATGTTGTCCAAAAAGGCACGTGAATTTTAACATGTTGTTTGGAAAAGTAGGCTGCCTTTATGGCGCTGACTATGAGGCCACGCTCTTGTTTCTCCAGGTCCGCGACGAACGGAACATGCTCAAAGTGAACACCCGCATCCACAGGATTGTGATGATCTTTAGGCTGCTCGTCGACCAGTTCGCTGTTTTGGAGACCATGACGGCTTTGGACTTCTTTGACTTCAGGTGAGAGGAGGGATGCCCTGTCATGACGCTTTGTGATAAGTACTCAGGGACTCAGTAACTCAATCGCTTTACTTTGGTCTGTTTTTATCGTGCGTGTGGATGTTTTGATGTACGTGCGCGTGAAGGGAATACTTGGCCCCAGCGTCAGGCTTTCAAAGCCTTCAATTCCGACTCGTGGAGAACAAGATCGGGGTCCCAGACAACCTGCGTGTCCCTTACAACAGACGTCATTACAGGGACAACTTCAAGGGCGCAGAGAGTGAGCTCCTGAAAGCCAGCGAGCAGGAACCTACGTTGTTAAAACTGGTCGAGGTACATTTGTCTTCACACGTTATTTGTTTATTTCACATTTAGTTCCATCGTAAATGTCTTTATGTTGCAACATTACAGTGCAACAGGGCCAAAGCAGATTTGAAAATGTGTTAACCGACAAATAACCTGTGGTTGTCACAATGTTTGACCCATGAACATATTGAAATAAACCAGAAGCAACCATAACCAATGATCAACATTTGTACAACATAAACAAATTAAAAAAATGTATATTTTTATTTACTTATGCTGTAACACGATGATTTCCCAATTTTACTTTGAGAACCGACTTTGATTTCATTGACTAAGATACAGTACCTGCTCAAAGACATCATGGTTGTGTACTTCTGGTTTCTTCTTCTCCTACTCAGGAATGGCTGGAGAGAACTCCTGGCTTACAGGAGAGTGGATTCAACTTCTGGGAGAAGTTGGAAGCCAACATCTTTGATGGGTTGAAACAAGAGCAGGAGAAAATAGAAGTACTGTTGTATGAGATTATTCCATCTTGTTCAAACACTGTCAGTAATTATTTTTGCTTGATGGGGACTGTTTATTTATTCATGAATCAATCATTCAAAGGGAATGCCTGATTCTGAGGACAAGGAAGAGCTGATGGCTGAACTTATCAAACAGAAAGAGACATTTACTTTGCTGTTTGATGTGAAGAGGCACAATCACCTTGTTAGCACAGGTGAGGGCCAACCACTGATGGTGTTTTTCATCCATTTATATTGTAAAACCTCAGACAACTATGTTTTTCTCAACAGTTATTTTTATCTGCCAATACTGTGTGTCAATGCTAGGTAGCTGAATGTGATGGTGAGCTGTACACTATACATTCCTAACCTTAGCAAAAACAAACACTGGTGTTTGTTCATGGTAAATGTAATACTTGGTTGCACCTGAAGAACCAGACAACTTAGTTACATTGTTTCTGTGTTCTCCATTTGTGCCTCTAGAACGCTGATCCAAGTCTCTGATAGTAGTATGTAAATACATTATAGTATATAGTATATGTATTTAAATATACTATATACTGTATGTATACACAGGGTTGGGAATTAACTGATTACATTACAAAAAACTGTAATCCAGTTTACAGTTGACTTGATAGTTTCATTAGTTTTTTTTTCTTGTTTTTTTTAATGTGATGATTACTTCTAGGAGTACTTTCAAATTTATAAGGGAAGTTTGCAGATGAAAAATGCATAAGTGACAAGTGCCTGTTCTCTTATTATTCTTTCATTGAAGTCCTATTTTAATTTTCTTTGGATGGCATTTCAAAGAACAATGTTTACGTGTGAAGTAATCTAAAATTAATGGAAAGTAATCAGATTATGTTACTAAATACAGGTAATCAAAAAATGATGTTACTGATTATAATTGTAGTCTGGTAACTAGTAACTGTAACTAATTTAAAAGTAACCTACCCAACCCTGCGTATTGACTAATTGGTATTTTTTCTCAGATACAGAATATATAGTTTAGGATACAGAAGATCAATTACTTCAATCTATAAATAAATACAAAAATGTAACATCTCTGATTATTTATTTTTGACTAGGCGAGCGACGCCTGTCCTATAAGGCCCTTCAAGGTGCTTTAATGATTTACTTCTACAGGTACGTGAAGCAATCTGTGTTTATACTTCAAAATCTAACTGCACCATAAAATGTGTTTTTGACATGTACATTTAATATTAGCACTAAGCTGTGATGAGCTCCCATTTATATTAAAAACAATTATTATTATTATTATTATTATTAATTACATTTTTTCAAATGGCTCAAATCGACATCTCTGTTCAAATTAATCCAAGGCCCTGGCTGAATTACAAGCGTATTATTGGAACACTGGTACTTCATGAAATCTAAACGTTAACATTAATATTAATGGGGGCCCCCTCTCAGCACCTCCCCTCTCCTCACTCAGCTTCTTGACAACTTTTATTAATAATTTTCCAAAATTGTGCAGAGGGTGGAGCCAGGCTCAGAGCTGGGGTTGGAGTAACACTTTGTTTGTGTGCATGAGATTAACCCCTTTCCAAAACTTCCCAGCAAGGAGGAGAATGTGCTGATAATAAATAACACATCACTAAACCCTTTTGTCTGCCAAGAGCATGGGCCCGGATGGCTTATTAACGCTGCTATTTACAAGCTCTCTGAAGCACTGCGGTATTCCAAAACCTTCTCTTTCCTCCAGGGAGGAGCCCAGGTTCCAGGTCCCATTCCAGTTGCTTACATCACTCATGGACATCGACACACTCATGACAAAATGGCGATGTAAGTGTCTCCAGTCACCCACTGGGAGCAAACAGCTCCTGTTTCCTTGACATCATCACCATATAGGTCTGAATATATGATGCAAGCCCAGTAATAATAATGAATAACACTCATGGTTTGGCGTGAGCAGTTAAAGTGAAACTAGGTCTGAATCTATGATGCAACCCCAGTAATAATAATTAATAACACTAATATGGTTTGGCGTGAACATTCAAAGTGAAAATATTAACAAATCATCTTAGTTTATAAGAAAAGTACAACTAACAATGTTAACACCGTGGGTGTGTGTCCTAGACAACCACGTGTGCATGGTGCATCGAATGATTGGCAGCAAAGCTGGCACAGGGGGCTCGTCTGGATACCACTACTTGAGATCTACTGTCAGGTAGTCCATCCCATCAGCCTGTTGTTTCCTGACTGAACCACTTGACAGTTCAGTCCTGCTGCCAGAGACACGTCTTATCTTCCACACTGGAGTTTATTTAACTGGTTCACTGCAGTCTGGAGTACCACTCGCATATGGGCTTGTGGAACTAATATGTTAGTTGCTAGCGTCTAATTAGAGCAGGCTAGTTTAGCAGTCTGGTGTTTGACCATCTGAAAAATAGTGGGCTTTGAGCCTCAGAATCTGTCTACCTGCAAGAATCCTTAAGCACACCCTAAACCCTACCTTCTCATTGTAATGATAGTGTCCTTTTGGATAAATGTTTCTTCATTTATAAATTAATATATAATGATATTTTTGGTATCGTTACATGCTGTGATCTGTGTGGTAAGGTGTAAATTAGAGCATTTTAGTTTTAATATGAGTTATTATGTTGGGTACAGATAGAGTTTGGTGTTTCACCCTGGCTGACATCTGTTTGACCTCTGACCTGTTCCTCCATAAAGCGACCGGTACAAGGTGTTCGTGGACCTGTTCAACCTGGCCACGTTCCTGGTGCCCCGTCACTGGGTACCCAAGCTGAACCCCAGTGTGCACACCTTCCTGTACACGGCCGAGTGCTGCGACAGCTCCTACTGCAGCAGCAGCGACGACTCCGACTAGGCCACGTCTCAATTGCCCGAGGTGGCTTCCTCTCCTTCACTGTGACCCCTTCCCGAACCCTGCTGTGCATCCTTCAGTGGGACATGTACAGTCAGTGGAAAAAGCTCATCTATACAAATGATTCACTGTGTTGTAAACATGCCTGGTCCACCTGTACGCATCCTTCTGCAAGATGGCTAACCCCAACCTGCTCCCTAACACTTGTATTTGTAGCATGTACCTACTTTAAGTCACTTTGGAAACAAGCTAAATTAAATTTGAAAAGTTTTTGAACACACGATGTATGTGTTTCCCCCGGTATAATGATTATATATTATATTATATTTCTTATGTCATCGTATTTATTTTGCATATGGTGATTTAGTAGCATACTATAAATTGTATATGTATATAATGTATAGCATGGTTGAATCTAATACAAATGTAGCATAATGCAAAAAATATAGTATAAATATGAAATATGATTGAACCTGGCAATGGCATGTGAACAAATGTGACGTTACTATGTTGAAGCTACATACATGTAAAATGTAGCATACTGTCAGTAGCCAATCAGGAACTCCTGAGCGAACCAACGCAGTAGTTAGTCTCAGATGTCTTTTACGTTGAGAAAGCATACAGGGATTTTGCCCTGCATGTTTTCTCAACATGACGTTTGAACTCAGTGACCAAAACATTCACCCAGTAAATACCAGACTGTTTTATTTACCGGCCGACGGAAGTTATGTTCGCGTGACTGAGTAAAGGAGAAGCAGTTACTTCAGACCATTGAGATGTATCTTAAGCAGATCTTATGACACAAGTAGATAAGCTCTGTAATGGCCTCATTAATACCGTCTTAACATGCGATGATTTTTGCATCATTTACAAAAGCACATGTACATAATGTTAATACAAAACCATATGCAGATGGTTGCATAGTATATACTATATAGTGTTACATTAATCTTGTTACATATTTATGCAATGATTGTTGTGTGTATAGGTAAATATATCAAAGTACATATTTCCTGAGTAACCTGTTTATTTTGTTAATTTATTTATATTTAGGGTTTAGTTGTGTTAGTGTTATTATATATTCAGACTCATGCTCATTAAGCAAATGTATTTTATAATAGCAAACAGTGACAATGTTTTAATAAAGAATGATATGCAACATAACGGGTATAATACAAAAAAAAAACATTTGACAGTTATGAAAACAGAGACAGCCACACAACACACACACACACACACACACTGCAGTCAAGGATAAACAACTGCCACAGTGTCTGCAATACCTAGCAAAGGAAAACAGTTTCAAGACAAAAGAGAGAGAAAACAGAGAGAGAAGGAATTGTATTTACTTCACCTGTGATGTCAGCAGTATAACAAAGGAATAAAGATACCACAACAGCATGGTAAAGATAAAGAACCATATTTACCACAAATGTTGCCTCCTATTTTGACATAAACGTAACCACTGTTTCCCCAGCTGGTTCCCCAGGAATTCTGCACTATCCAGTATGGAATAGCTCCTAAAAAATAAAAAAAACACTGCTTTAATTATTCGTATAGTATGACTCATTGTGTGAGTGGATGTGTATGGGTGCAACAGCATATTTGCAAAAACAACCTTTTTTTGCAGACACAACCCCATACATTTGTGAAAATATACAGTATGTGTGTTTGTTCTTCACGGCATCCAGTCCACATAAACACCACAAACCAGTGAAACCCCTAACTGTTGTACTAACAGCAGTGTTTCTTCTTCAAGGCATCCAGTCCACATAAACACCACAAACCCATGAAGTCCCTAATGGCCACCTTTCACCATACAATCTAGATAACCCACTCCTGTTAAAACCCTAGTAAGTCTCATGATTTTTTTCCGACATTGAAAATGTGTGCAACAGTGAAATAGCTTGGAAGTCATTTGGTATAAGGTCAGCATAACTCATGTGACAGTAGTGTGTATCTTCATTGCATCTCAACAAACCATTTAAACTCCTAACTGGGGTAACAGCAGGAGGGATTTCACACAAACACATACTGGATATATTGTCTGATGTATGTAGGTTTATTGCTGAAGGATGTGAAAGTGATGTTGATCATGTATTGTACAGTGCTGTGGAAATGCATTTCCCTTTGGGGACAATAAACTAACTAACAAACTAGCTAGAGACAGTAGAGGCTGCTTAAAGCCAGTCAGTCAGACACCTGATCCTTCACCCTGTGGGTGAAAAGACAATGTGCCCAGGGGGACATAAGGTAAGGCTTGGGGCGTCTCTCGGGCACCTACCGGTGGTGTCGTAGCCTATCACAAGCACTGCGTGGTTGGCATGCTGACTGGAGCAGTGGTGCTGGATGATGCCCCCCAGGTAGTCCTGCCAGCTGATGGCGTCCACAGTAACGACCAGCGGACCCCAGGAGACCAGCTGACCCATCATGGCCTCCTCCTGATCACTGGAGAGCAGACATCACAACTGGGTCACTTTGCATACGCTTCGATGAATCGTATGAATAGGATTTATTTGATGCTTCTTCAATTTCTTCTATATTTCTACAGCAAGGTTCCACAATCCTGGTCCTAGAGGATAATGAGCTATCAACTTAATAGCTTGTTATCAGAATTCTAACGACCCGTTCATTAGAATCAGCTGTGTTGGAGCAGGGACATCTAAAACATGCAGGGCAGCGGCCCTCTAGGACCAGCAATGGGGACCACTGTTAGAATGTATATTTAATTTGTCCTTTAATTAATGTTGAGGTCAGCAATTGTAACTTATTACACTTTTTGTCAAATTCAGAGCATTTCTCCTCATGGTCATGGAAAAAATAATCAGGTGTCCCTGGCTCTATAAATGAGAACACAAACAAATTGGTGCAGACCGCACCACACAGCACTATCCCAGCCATGGCAGTGCATGTCCCCTAGGCATTGAATGGAGAGGTGTTATTGTTTTGATCGAGTTCAAATATCAACAATCTTTCAGCAGCATCGCTTACACAACCTTGAATGGACACGTTGTGCCAACCACACCAAGAAAGTAAACTTTATTGTATGTGTGAATGTCCTTGGCAACAAAGATGATTCTGAGTCTGATAAGTATAAAGCAGATCAGGGTTAGGCACTGGATCCTGAACCTATGACCTTCTGGGAAGGAGTGGAACACCAATACCCCACCCCCCACACCCAACCAATCACAAAGTCAGGCCAGAAGCAGGTCACCTTGCATGTTTATTCCAGCGAGGAGTCCCTGAGCAGAAAACCCAAATCCAGGGGCACATTTTGTGGTTTGTTTGTTTGTTTTTGGACAGCGAATATTAATCAATGTTTCTAAACGTGCCCTGTTTTCAGCCATAGCTAATAAACTACATATATATTCCTATTTTGAATATACTGTACTTATTTCTCCCTTGGCAAATCCCCACAAATAATGGAAGTAAATAGGGCCAAAGTCCATTCAGCTCCAAAAGCAAATTATCCACAGTGTGCCTGTAGAACAAAACACATCTACTGTATATCAGATTTTCTGAGATTATTTTACATACAAAAGTGGAATGTTTAAATACAATATCGCAAACTCTGGTGCTACTGACATAAAAGCATAAGCAGGACAGTGTGCCACTGACAGAAACACTTCAGGTCAAGCAGCTCTGAATTGTAGATGATGCTAAATGTGAAATGTCCCCATATTTTATTTTGGACCCCATGATGCCAATGCGTGTTTGTGGCATTCATATTGAATAATGAATACAGGGAATTTGATTTAATTGGGCTTGGGGTAACTTCTGGGTTTTAATGCCCAGTATCGGAAATCGTTGTGACATTGAACCAACCGTGTCTGTGTTGACACGGTAAACACTGGAGCTAGCTGGGTCAAACTCTACTCAACTCTACTACTCTACTTGCACGTATGCAGACATTTGTTCTAATTTGTATCAATTGTGTGTCAAACTTAATGTCATAGAGATGTGATGGCTACCTGAAGTCATACGCAGAAAAGTCTTTCAGAGAAACTCCTGGGTGTGACTGGGAGAAAAAGTGGCACAACCCTGCCTCAGCCTTGTAGGGGTATTCAGACTGGGACACCAGTTTAACTCTTGTCTGGAAGAACAGGAGGATGTTTTTCATCAGAAAAGGTGTTCTCTGAATTCTACAGTATACGCCACATCAAATAATTACTAAAAAACAAAGTGTGATCTCGATATACTCCTGTAAGTACAATTCACTTGATAAGATTTCCTAAATAAAATAAGTTCCATTTATAATAAAAACAAGTCAAATTTATATCGAAAAACAAGATGATCACAATGTTGGATATACCGGAAGTTTTTGCAGCGAGGGCAATATTAAATATTTCAATATTATTCATATTCAGTCCAGGGGACAGCCTATACAGTCCATACTCTGGTGTATGGACTGACATGCATGCATGACAAAAAACTGTCACCTGTATTTGAATCTACAGTATATATTATATATTTACTATATATAAATAATACATTACATAAAACAATGCTTTAGGAATAAATGTACATACATTAGCCTGCTATGGCACCACTATGAAAGCATCAGCCTTAAAATATAAAACTAATATTACTACTACTACTAACAATAATAATAATAATAAATAAATAGGCCTTGTGAATGCCGACCTGCTTCAGCCAGCCCAGCGCCCCTGTAATGGACCCTCCATTACATCCCTGGTTGCTGTAGCAACAGTCCACCACCTGCTGCACGCTGGCCTGCGTCAGGGGTTGGCCGGCGATGGCGTGTGTCGTCTGCAGAGCCCCAACCACGCTGAAGGCCCAGCAGCTGCCACACTGTGGGGGAGAGGAGGGGGGGCAGCAACATTGTCAGTAAGGCAACAACATACAGAGCCCCCAGGAGACTGGTATGGTGGCCAACACTGGTACTGCAGCCCAAGCCCCCAGGAGACTGGTATGGTGGCCAAAGTTAGTACTGTAGCCTAAGCCCCCAGGAGACTGGTATGGTGGCCAACACTGGTATTGCAGCCCAAGCCCTCAGGAGACTGGTATGGTGGTCAACACTGGTATTGCAGCCCAAGCCCTCAGGAGACTGGTATGGTGGCCAACACTGGTATTGCAGCCCAAGCCCTCAGGAGTGGTAATCCTGCATTCACATTCACACGGACTACAAATGAGAGCGGCACGCTTGGCACAATAGGCTTTCCTGAGCTTGGGGTTACCGGGATACAGAACTAAAAAAGTAGGCTAGATAAGATTTGCTGTCTTAAAATACATTCCCTCTCGCTTTAATGTCAAATATTTTTTCAGTAATAATCATATGGATATGGAACATAAATGTGTGTTTCTTTTATGTAAAGTGCTGTATCCACCCCATATTTTATTGTGATAATGTAAAACCTAAGTGGAAAAACTATAGCATTACCGGTCATTTATATCTAAGACTGAAAGCATACTACATTTCCTAATAAAGTGTATATCTATTTTGACTATTACATTGGCCACTTTAAGGTCCTTTTGATATTGAAGCATATAAAAGTGCTTGAAGCCATGATGCAGAGCCCAAATCATCTGATTGTTCTCTGTTGCCGCCATCTACTGGCAGAAACACAGAAGGCAAAAACGATGGTGTTCTCACTGTTTGTTGATTCTGGACTGGGGCCACCACACCTCTGTCCCTCCAGTCAAACTTAGCTGGGAGCCCCTCTCGCTTGGGCCCTGAGTATGGAGGTACTGTGTCAGGGTTGGCTCTTAAATATAGGCCTAAGGGAAGAAACACATTTCCGATGACAATAAGAAAGTAAAAATGTTACAGTATAAAAGTGTATAGCATAAATATGTTTGATAATCTACCTTTGAATTCAACTGGTGATAAATCTGAGAACTGGTTGATGCCATACCTGGCAGAATGTTGAGCTGAGGAAATTGAGTTCAAGTGGGCATGTCGTTTCAGAGCATTCTGCACAGACATAAATACAATTGTATTCTGTAACAAGTGTATAATAAATACTAATACTAAACTACTACTACTACTACTATATTACTACTACTACTACTACTACTACTAATAATAATAATAATAATATTATTATTAATTATTATTATTATTAATTATTGTTATTATTATTATAATCATCATCATCATCATCATCATCAATAAATAATTAACTAATATATTTACGGACTGTGGTTGGCGGTTATTATCTTTTCTTATTGGAACTGACCAGATATTTCATTTTTAGTCGAAACTGACCAAATATTTTTCAGATAATAGGCTACTCTAGCGAGCCTAATACCCACACACTCTGTTTCTTTCTTTCTCATGAGCGCGGCGCACACACGCACACGCATATACATGTGCACATTCCCACTTGTTCTCATACTAACCTGAACATAGTCACGAGGATGATAAAACTCCTGACTGTCAGCTTCATAGACGCGACCAAAATGTTCTCGGAACGAACCGAAAGCAACGTTGATCACTGAACTATTCGACTTTCTTAACTTGTTGGTAACGGCATTCCCAAAAAATAAAGGAAACGCGTAAACAAGAGTTACTATTAGGAATGGAATGGCGTTCCTCATTTGATAAGATATGCAGTAAAAGTTATTAAACCAAATAATAGAATCTAAAACGATATATTCTCCTCATAGAAAAGAGGAAATTAGCTAGTTGCGCATGCGCGCGTTGCCCAATCGCTAGCACACTTCCTTGTAGTCAGTTTGTTTCACCTTATTAGCCATAGTTTACACTATTCTTGTATAATATGATAATTTAAAATACACAATAAAAATATTAAGAATATAATGATTATTATTATTATTATTATTATTAATAATATTATTAATAATAATAATAATAATAATAATAATAATACCATTATTATATTGTTGTTAATACTAATGTTTCAAAATAGCCTATATGCAATACAAGTTAAAAATACAAATATGTTATCAAACACAGTATATGACCATAATACTGAATGTCATTTACACTGAACTTTCTCAAACCAATTGGCAACCAATTGAAAAATAAATTATGAAATGTAAATGGTAACACCGCCCCTTTCAGAGACATGTACTAGCAGCTGCAGTGAATTTTACTGTGCTTTTGAACTGGCATATGACCCTCATAGTAGCAAAGACCTGCTGAGGAAAATGTCACAGCCAAAAGAAGAGCTAACCAGCAAGCCCTTTGCGGCCCAGTTGTCCAATGTTTACCTCAGCATCTTGGCCCTGTTCTGCTTCAAGCTCTTTGTCAAGATATCCCTCAACCTTCTCACCTACTTCTACATTATCCGCGGGAATCGCAAAGAGGCAGCAAGGATTTCTGCAGAGTTCTATGATCATGGCCAGCACAGTAAGTAGGCCTTGCTGTGTAACTACACTGCACGTGTTACTATATATTACATCATGTAGTGTATTTACATTGTTTTAGTATAGATTTTTCTATGTTGTGACAATAAATTAATTAGAAAGTCAATGACTAGTTTGTTTAGATCATCTTGCTATAGAATACATTATTGTTAATGGGTTATAAGTTATTACATTGTATAATATATTTAATATTAGATGTTAAATCCCTATGCATTCACACTTTTTTTGACCTCCTCCATCCTACTGATATGTTTACAAATATACCATGCCCATGCATTGATATCCAATCAGTGATGTGTGCTGCTACATAGTAACATATTTTATAAGAAGCTACTTGTTAAACACATTTTTCTGTAATTATCTAGCTAGCTACTTATAACTCCTGCTTACACAGGATTAGTCCGACTGTTTTTCCCCCTCTAATGTATTAATAGAACCCAGTCACTATACAGCCCCTCCACCCCCCACCCCCAAATCCTGGCCTAGTTTCCATACTGAGCTATGCAACCTGCTATCACACACACACACACACACACACACAAACACACACACATCAACACGCACACACGCGGCACATACACGCACACACACACACACACTCTGTCACACGCTCAAACAGACGACAGAGAAACAAACAGCCCTTGGTATGCCCAATGCCTTTGAAGACACTGGCAGACACTGCAGCAACATAATCTTTAAGATAGCATTCAATGAGATGTTACATTCAATCTCCACGTAACGCTAATTAGCATAGCTCAGGGCACGTCTATGTTTTGGTCTCCTTGGTCTCAGCAGTGTTTGATGTCTGAAGTTTCCATTTCAAATATATTTATTTTGGCCTGTCGTCTATTTATGTACTATGCCCGGCAGATATTTTATTATAAATCATGACCTTTAATAGGTTGATGGGTGAATGCATGTATTATAGGAGGAAAATTGAGGGAAATGATGACAGTGACGTGTGGAATGCATCTGCCGTCATTCTGGACATAGACACAGGTGTACCTTGTTTGATTTTAAAGGGAAACGCCACAATTCGTGTGTAGAATTACTATTGTGTTTTCAAAAATATTGTTGTTTTGATTTGAAACTTTAATGTGCATGTCAATGTCTGAGTGGATGGCACTCCTCTCTACACATACCCCACATCTTTCTTTACCCCTTGCCCTACGACCACACACACATTCATAGACAGGTGTGTTTCAAAAATATAAACAGTGAGTTGTGTCCAAAATGTTGGGTATGGGCAGTGCTTTAATAACCTCGCGAGAACATCCTGATCTCGCTAGCTTCAGTTTGATTTGGCTGTGAGAATCAGTCTGGAAAGCCTCGGAATCATTTTGAATGTGTCCAAGTAGCAATTGAACTTTCCAATCAGCGTTGTGTTTATAGCTATTCTGGCGTGGTGTAGGTGTGCCGACCATGGTGCCGACAGCAAAAACGACCAGATGGTTCATCCAATCAACTGCCAAGTATTTTTTTGAAAGTACCTGACATTCACAAACAGTTTCAATGTATGGCTTCCCAGATGGAGTTGTGACAACAATTCCTCTGGCATGTCAGGTTAGTGCTTTAAGGAGAATAGGGTTATTTCACAACATTGAACTTTGCAGGATGTGAATATTAAGAAAGGGAGAACATCTTACAATGGTGTGTTCAAATTGGCAAACAAAGGCAAACATTAGCGCACATTTTTCTGTTTGCGTTGAGTTTACGGCGAACGTTTGCGAGCATGCACAAAATGAGAAGTTATTTCTCGTTGAACAAACACGGACGCTGAGCTAAAGCAGTTTAAATCTGACCATTTTGAATGTTTACACAAAACATTAAAATTTAAAAGTTACAATAAAACGTGTTCGCCTCAGTTCGCCGAATTTGAACGGATCTCTGGTTTCCCCCGCAGATTCCTGGGCAGACCGCTCTCCCCTCCACGACGCTGCAGCTCAGGGTCGTCTTCTTGCTCTGAGGAACCTCCTTCTACAAGTGAGCACACACAAACCTCCACCAGACTCCTCACGGACTGGTGTCCATTTGCAACTATCTGGTTCCTATATACGACGCAATTGAGCAAAAATACATCTTGGTAAATTAAAGGTACAGGCCTACTTAAAATGGTATTCTTATTACCTGTAATATGTTTGAAACCATGTATATTCACACCACATGCATTATCCCAAATACAGTTAGCACTGACACCATTGCATCTACACAACTGTCAATATACACCCATAAATATACTCTTGAAATGAACTATATATGATCCTGTCTGCCACTAGCGCTTCGTGGGTCAAACACACACACACACACATGCACAAATCATGAATATGATAATAAAGTACAGAGGAGCTCAGATAAAAACACACAGATGGCGTGTGTCATTCTCTGCTCAGGATACAATTTCTCCATTTTATCTTTACTTGGGAAATGGCATACTGCTACACTATATAAAATTCCTTAGAGTGTCTCTGCCTATATTCTCTGACAGTCAGATGTTACCTCAAATGTTAATTAAGCATAGACTTAAGACTCTATGCACTTAAACATATAGACTCAACTCAACATGAAATCGCAAGGTTGCTGTGACTCTTTGGATTAGCCGCCGGACCCTCTACTGATTGAAACCAAAACCCAACGCTCTTATCAACTTTTGCTAGCGATTATGTGAAGTAGTGCTAATGGATGGAAGAGGCTGAAACTGTAGACTTATAGTTTCGAAACTTCTTCATTCCCGTTTACATTTGCGTGTTTATGCAAACTCAGAAGGTATCTGAAATAGCTTCCTCACTCAAGTGTGCGCTAGTGTGTGGAACACACAATCACAATGACATTTGCTAACTAGGTTGTTGTTGTTTGGGCTACCACAGCGGAGATCTCAAATGTCAAAAAGGATTCCACCGACTACACCTTACCACCATAACCCCTCCCCTATAACTTCACTGTATTGTCAACTGGTCACAACTTAATACCCCCCCTTCCCCCTTACCGTACTTTATCACCTTAGATTAAACCCTCCCCTGTAACTTTGTTGTATTGTAAAATCATTGTGCCTTAAACCATAAATCTAACCCCAGATTTCCGCTGGGGGCATTATGGCCATGACAAGCAACTAGTCAAGTGAACCACCAAATCTGTGAGGCGTGTCCCAGAAGTGTCCCACTTTTGAAATCAGTGAAATCATTGAACAGGCATTCACTTTAATCATTTTTGTTTGGTTTGTTGCAACAGAAAATCAGCGACACACTAGACACTCCACTTCTGACACTTGCCGGTGGAATATGATGCCGTCCACAGAACCAAGCAAAATCCTAACAGACATAACATATCCGCTCCCGGTGGGGATCCGGGGTCAGACATGAAACATTGTGCTGACTGACTCTCTCTGCAGGGCCACAATGTGAACGTCCTGACAATAGACCACGTGACCCCTCTCCATGAGGCCTGCCTGGGGGACCATGCCGGTTGCGTCCGGGCGCTCATCCACGCTGGAGCCAATGTGAGTGAGTCAGCGGTAACCTTCACCAAAGTCATTCTAGGCCCTAGAGACTATATATATATATATATAATCGGACAAACCCTCCGTGACGTCACCCATAGCTTTTCTCAAGAATGGATTTGCTTTGTGCTTTGTACAATATACTAACTGATGAGTTATAAAATAATATTCACCCCCATGCAGTTGTCATGAACGTGGAGGCTACAGAGACAAAACAATATTTTTAACCAGGCTGTAAACATGTTTATTTTTACTGTAAAGTCAGACATTTTAACATGGAAGTCTATGAGGATTGACTTCCTTTTTCAGACACCCTCATGTGGCCATTCGATGAACTGCAGGGTTTGGCACATTATACACTATTCATTTCTCAGCACTGGAGGGAGGTTCATCTGGCCGCTCAGCAACAATCTTGGCGGTGCCTCTGGGCAGTTATTTATTATGGCGTGTTCCATTTGTACTTGGACGTCGGAATTTCCAAGTTCCAAGTTTTAAATTTAAACTGGAATTTCCCTTGAAGTCAGATGTCCTACTCGGAGGAACCTCACCAACCCTGGGTTCAAAATTTCCGATGGCTGCTCACCACGTCACCAATGGCCTAACATTACACTTCTGTTTGATTTGTGTCTCATTAAGTCAGTCGTACACAGAGTCCATCGTCTATCTATAATGGACATGTTATAGAGTTTATATGTTGTGCAAAATACAGTGTGATGTGCTGTTATCAACTGTTATAACCATGGCTAACCTGGCTAATTGCTAAGCTAACAAAAGCTTTCCCGGAGGTGTCCATCTTGGTTTTCCACCTTCCTAATCCACCAGAAGGCCCCCCCTCCCATATTGGTATTGCCAAGGCTGGGATAGTGGTGAAGTCTGAAAACACTTAAAGGTGTTAGTGTCTTTGCATCAAAATTAGGTATAAAAATAGCGTGTTTGCATCAGTGCAACCACATGATGGTTTGGCCGTTATAAAGCAGACGATTGGCTCTTTGGAGGGGAAGAGGCGGATTATGTCCAATACAGAACTATTCAGTATTGTACGCCCTGGCTCTCTGTCTCTGCTGCAGCTGTTAGTGCAGTGATAGTGCCTCCCTCAATAAGAACACAACGCACCAATGTGTCTCAACAGTTAAATGCCTCCACCATTGATGGGGTCACGCCATTATTTAATGCGTGCTTGGTGGGCAGTGTGGTGTGCACGGAGCTCCTCTTGGAGAACGGAGCTAAACCACAAGCCTCTGTCTACTACTCTTCACCCCTCCATGAAGCTACCAGAAAAGGTATAATGTGGTAAATAGCTGACCCACAGTGCACCCATATTATGCTCATATTGTGCAAATATGTTTGTTTCCTTACCCTTCCACATGGAATGTCCACTTTATGCTGTGAAATAATGTTCAGCTAACATTTGGGAACTCAGTCAATCATGCAGTTTCAATGCACATCTGAAAAATAATTGCCAATGCGTATGTATTAGAATATTTCTGATTGCATTTTCAGAGTTTGTTCAACATTATTTACAAGAAGAGAACAATGCCTGACCAAATAAGCAAATGTAAATGTACATTGTATCACAGAAGGGCTGCCACACTGGTTTCATTTAAAGAAAACTGTGCCAGGACAGAAAGCAGTCTCAGAATGACAGACATAACAGCGGCAATAGGATGTATAGCCTATGATGCAACATTTTTAAACATGCTATGAAACAAGCTATGGAATCGTTTCTAGTCTATTTCACCTGTCTTTCACCAGGCCACAGTGGGTGTGTGGAGGCCCTGGTTACCTGGGGGACAGACATAGACATGGAGCTGCCCCACATGGGCACTGCCCTCTACACTGCCTGCCTGTGTCGGGAGCTGGAGTGTACCCGCCGGCTCCTGAGGGAGGGTGACTCCACACCAGCCTGGCTGGCTGCACTCTCACATGGACACATGCTAGCACCTAGCACATGCACACACACACACCTAATACACGCACACATGCACACGCACACTAGCACACACACTCATGTACACACACATTCAAATGCGAGCATGTGCACACACACACACACGCACACGCATGCACACACACACACACACACACACTACTGTAGCATACTGTAGGAGGTAGGAAGAGCAGGGTGTTAACCAAAGGTTGGGAGAATGCTATAACCGTGCATTAATATAATGAATTGCCTGCTACACAGAGATAACTGATAAGAGGCATGCTCAAAAGGACGAGCATATGGTATGGTTATATTGGAGGACTAGTACAAAACAGATAATGTCAACTGTCAATATATCATCCATACAGGGGCTAATGTCCAGAAAGGCAAATATATGGATTCTCCACTACACGCGGCTGCACGGAAAGACTGTGCCGCTGTGTTGAAGCTGCTCCTGGACTTCGGAGCTGACATTAACGCCCGCAATGCAGAGAACCAGAGGCCAGTGGAGGTCTGTCCACCTAGCAGTACTACAGAAGGCCTCCTGTTGGTTTACGAAGGTACTGCACTTTGCCATACGCATTTATTTGTTTGGTTGGTGGAGATTACAGTAATTAAATAATGATATACAATTAGCTTCCTGTGAAAGTAGTAACCCTTGTGGGCTAAAAGGATAGGGTTTCTTTGTGCTTTTAATTTTGTTATAATTATCATTTTTAGCCATGGTTTGTGCACGTTTAATAATAGCCAGTCATAGATCCCCTGTAGAGTACACATACATACATAGCCTATATAGTAAATACGTTTTGTTTTATTTGTCATGGTAATTGCACGTTTTAGTATAGGCAGACAGATATGCTTTTTATTTTATTTAAATTATCATTGCATTAAGAAAGGCCTAGATCATGACTATTGGTACATAGTCTATATTTTACTTTATTATGATGATTGTCAAATTGCATTCATTGTAGGTAGCCTACTGTAGATGTTTTGATATAATATGTGTTTCTTACAGCTACACCACAGCTGCTGAGCCACATGTGCCGTCAGTGCATCCGTACCTGTTTGGGGCGCGACAGACTCCACCTCGTGTCTCACCTGCCGCTGCCCAACCGCCTCAGAAGTTACCTGCTGTACAGATGACAAGCAGCGAGACAGCTGTCTGTCTGCCTGTCTGTTAACTCTGTTAGCTTAGCCACAATTTATCTTATTTTATCCAATGGATTTAAATTACGAGTGACATTGTTACACCTTGGCTTCATGAGCTCCAGAGAGTGGAAATGGTTAATATCCGCATCAACGTTGAAAGCAAAACATACAACCATATTGTGCAACACATATTGCAAACCTAGCCTTGCATTTGTAGCAAAGCACTTTACATCATATATAAATAATCACGAGTCATCAGGGAATGCGCAGATTAATCAAATTGTGTGTTTTATACATTGGAGCAATAAATGTTTTCAACACAGTGCGTTTGTTACTTCCTTATAAACCTGCCAGTTAAAACAAACACATGGATGTATTATCCATGAGCGATCTCACCACTGTCCTGCGGATGGCAGTATGTCCAATTACTGTTTATCAAGCATGTACGTTGCGAAGCTGTGAAGAAGAGTGAAAGGTAGTGTTGTTGCTATGGAACTGTAAACAAATTGTGAAACATTTCAGCCAACATTCGTCGCTATTTGAAATTGGTTGTATTCTGAACCAAATCACAACATCTTTATAGCTTGCAATTGACTGATTAGTTACAGGGAATTCTTTTTTAGTTAGAAGCATTTTTGTCAGGAGATAAGAGTCTAGCTGCTGACCTGCATGGCTTATGCTGAACATAAGAAAACAGGTCTACCACGACTAGTCCTGAAATGGCTGCAAAGCCTCGACTTGTCTTTTTCTCAAAAGAATGTTCCTTTATACAGGTACATTCGGCCTTTATACATACTCTACAATTAAATAGTAGACATGCAAGGTAATTTAGTCTTGCCTTCAAGTTCAGTTGAATCATAACATCGTTTGTGTTTATTTTCAGGGAATTCTCCAGTGGTTACCTTGTCGCAGAGATTTTCTCCCGCTATTTTCCTAAATACATTTCAATGCATTTCTATGATAGAGGGGTGTCACTTTCTGCCAAGCAGAAGAATTGGAACCAGATAGAACGGGTAAGGGAACATGGTATGTCATTATGTTCACTTTACACTGCACCGATGTGATGATGCGTTACAAAATGAAACAACATTCATATTAACATAACCACTCCAGTGATGCAAGTCAATGTATCAGCTGTTAATGTTGGTATATTATTTGTTTGATGTCATACTTCAGTGATTATGTTATTTGTGGCAGTTTTTGCAGAGACATGACATCCAGCTGAAGAATGAGGTAATTGATGGGACAATCCACTGTAAACCAGGAGCTGCTGAGCTGCTGGTGCAGGATGTTTATACATTTTTAACAAACCAAAGGTGAGGAGACTTCACTTGAGAATCACAAAATAATCTTGCTTATATTGATTTCATCACGAGGACAGGGAATACATAAAAATCAAATTCTGTAAAATGATTGCTTTATGAAAATTAGTAGAAGTTGGACATCATTATGTCTGGACTTGAATATGATCAAATACATTTAATTAGTATTTAAGTAAAGTTATGCTTAGTCAAGCATGTGCAGCAAAAAAATGGACTGTGCTTGCAGAAAAATAACGCATGCGAATTATTTGACGCATTTACCGTAAATATTTCGCATGCATTACTTTTCTGCATACAAAGGAAATATACAACGCAAGGCAAACTGGCCGAGTGTGGGCGTGTTGCGGCCTGGATTCGGTGTATTAAATTAGTAATATCTAAATAATAGACTAGGCATATCGTGGACTTTACTGTTTAACACGGACGTTGTTTGTGTAATTAACAGATTTGATGTTTTATATGCCTTTAACATTAACAAGACTACAACCACACTCATAATGACCCACTAAACTAGTAAATATCCATGGTTTTCAGATGGCGAAAATATCTATATATTTAAATAAATAAAACATTTCTATAAATAGACTGTCCCACACGGACAATATGTGTATTACTAAGAGATTCGCCGAAATAAATACTTTTGTTTGTATGCTGTTAACACTTTAGAAAACGATATTAGTGGCGCTAACAGCTAGCTATACAGTATAATATCGAACGCATGCGACATTCGAGCGACACTGCCAACGCACAGATTCGGACTGCCCCATTGACAACGCAACGCATGGAACCAAATGGCGGTTGATTTGGTGAGCAGTAATGCAAAACATACAGAAGCTTAGCTTTTGCATTGGCACATAGAAACAGCAGACAGGTTTTCTAGAGATGCTTTAAAGTTGCAGTCAGCGATTCCATACTTCACCACGTTTTGTAAGTTCACCTTATATAAGTGCAGTTCTTTCTTTTCCAGTTACTGACTTATCTGAAAGCTTTTCTTGAGCAATGTAATTGACGCGACACGTAATAAACTTCTGAATCCAAGTATCTTCGTTATGTTTCTTCTTTA
>JAODUK010042935.1:0-20406 GCA_027564635.1 Typhlichthys eigenmanni
ATATACACACACACATTGTTTTGGTGCTTTTGACAAAAGATATTAGTGTGACTGCTATGCTTGAAAGACTGCTGGGCCCATTTTACCGTAACATACCGTAATTTATGTGCAGACATTCAAATGCGTTTTAAAAGTATTTAGTATAGTATTATCCAAGGTAGTATGCCTAAAATAATAAAAGAGAATCACCCACCTGTAACACATGTTGTAGTGCAGAAGAACAACGCAACCGAAACCCAAATTCGACTGAACATTTTACTTCCTGTAAATGTTATTCCCAGATGTCCCACTGTCTGGCAGCAAACAATAACAAAATAAATACAAAATTTTATCCAGTGTTCAAAATTGTCGTATTTTCCCGACTTTCCTTAAATAAAAGTTAACTGCCTGGCCTGTCTTTGCACAATGTCCTCACCTGTAGACACCCAACAAGCGCTGTTCTGTGTTCTGGTAATTTGACTCTCGTTGATACTTAATGACGTCAACAGTAGACAAACAGGTTTCACCATTTACACGAGTGAACCTTAGAACTATTTATAGGAGTGAACAGGTGAATTTCAAAAAGGGAACGGGACTGGTGGTAGACTACATTTTGCACATAACTTCGTGTGTTTGGACTGTTTACACTTATACAATTTCCCAATATATTTTCAGTTAATTTAATGTAAATAGTATACTATGGAGCACAATCTGAGACATAGTTTGGCATTGAAAAAAATATATTGATTAAAAAAAACAGTACTGATTAAACATTTTTTAATAAAACGTTTGAAATGTATTTAAAATAGGTTATGTTTTCATGTTTTATTTTTTATTCTGATGTAGCCTACTTTATGAATGAATTCGTTTGTTCGTCTTTTTTAAGTGAATTTCTTTATGATGCAAGCTTCCTTTTTTGTTTTCGAAGGCAAAACTTTTCACTGTCAGTGTGACAAGCAGATTTCTATAATTTCAGCCGGCATGGTTATAATATTTTTTTTGTCATGTATAGGCATATAATCAACACTGGTAGTTTACAATAGGCTACTGTAAACAACAAAAAGCAGTCTGGAAGGGCAAGACTGTCAGAGGTCTGTGGCATGCCCAGCAATTGCCAGACTATCAGGGCAGAGCCATAGAAATTAACACGCTCTGCACCAGGGTTGGGAAGTAACTGATTGCATGTAATCAGTTACATGTAATTTATTAGAAAAAAAACAGTAACTGTAATCCATTAGTTACCATCTGAAATAGTGGAATCAGATTACAGGGTTTTTTTTTAATTACAAGATTACTTCTAAAACTACTTTCATATTTAAAAGGAAAATGCATAAAGCAATAATCTTAAGTAATCCAAAAATTATGTTACTGATTATAATTTTAATCTGGTACCTAGTAACTGTAAAGAATTACATAGAAAAAGTAAGATGCCCAAACCTGCAGACCACATACGTGTGCTACAACTACATTTCTACTACTACTACATTAGCACATTTGTACAGAGGTGGCTACTTCTCATTTGTACAGACTACACCCCCACGGTTTACCACATAAGCCATAATGGTGGCATCAGGACCAGGTCCAGATGGTGTCTGCAGTGGGCCTACATAGCAGCTTCTCATTCGGGCATTTCCCCACTTTCTTAGCCTCAGGGCCTGTTTTTATACATTTGCAGCATTTAGCAGACGTTTTTATCCAAAGCGACTTTCAAACAGTGCATTAGTCAACAGTAGAAGAGCTCAGGCACCAGTTGTCGCAGACAACATTCTGTTATGATAACAGCAGCATGTCATTAAGGCAAACTATGTTGTACATCTGCAACCTACATCCATAGAAGGAAATACCAGGAAATAAAAGCTAAAATTCTGAACTCTTGTCTCATACTCATCTTTTGATCTTAAACCCAAATGTCTTCAGTCAACAACAAGAATAAAGGTGCTGTTCCAATACTGTTGGAGGGGACTGTACATTATGCAATATACCAGGGGATTGATATCATGTATCGAATTTACCAGGAAATAGTTCGTAGAAGAGGCTGCTCATCTTCCAGGGCTGCAGAACAGCGCCACAGACTTCCTGTCCTGCCAGGAGCTGCCTCCAGGGGAGTGGAGGCTCAACCCAGAAGTAGGGGACATGATCTGGGGGCAGGTATGGCAGGGGCGGAGGTGGCCCTCTTCGCCTTTGAAGCGTCAACGCACACTGGTCCCTATGGGTCTTCCTGATGGAGGAACACAGCCCCTTAGGTCAGAACACTCTGGCGCGTGTGTGACCAGACTGTCTCCTTTACGCCTTTCCTCCGATTCCCCTTGCGCTGGTGACCCTGGTCAGAGTCCAACAAGGGAGGCCCAGCCTCCTCTTGGTGGCCATCTTGATTTCTCCTCTACAATTTCATTAGATATCAGACCACTGAATTGGGGAAACATTTTAGAAAATGACAATTGTTTGCTGATATAAAACTAGGAAATAAGCTTGCATTCTTTTTACATTGAGTGGATACACGCTAACCATCTGAAGCACCAGTCGCTTTAAGGGCAGCGGAAGCCTTGGAGAGGATGATCAGCCACCTCAAGATCTTCTGGTCCAAGGTATGGAGAGCAGAGCAGAGGTCCTCCACATTACAGTTGCCTGATCTTTGTCAGCCTGTGTATGTATGATGTCTTTCCTTCAACCTCTGCTGTTGTGGTAAGGTGGACCAATAAGCATTGTGTCTCTATTAATCTCTATTATTCATAATATTACTATATTAATATTATAATAATTATTATAATTATTATATATGTTGAGCTGTAATCCACCATTTGTAATGCTGTAAAGTTATTTTCAAAATATTCAAAAGTATGACAAATCTGATCATGAACAGACTAGGGTACACAGTATTCTTATTGATAAAAGTCTGCATAAGTCTATATGTCTGTTCATGAACATACTTGGGGTACTGTATACTTGTTGATATGTGTGTATACAAGTCTGTTAATGAACAGACTTGCGGTACAGTATTAGTCTAGAGTAGACTACTGTATGGTTGACACTAGAGCATATGAGCGGAGTGGAGCGGTGAGAATCTTAGCTCCTCGCTCACGGAGCTGTCCACCCCTCCGCTCCCCCCGCTCCCCCCGCTCAATGTCGCTCAAAGCCACATCAGGCCGGTCCGCTCATTATCGCATCGCGCTCTGCTCAAATTGCCGAGTTTTGACTGAAAATAGTCTACTGTTGATGACTGTGCAAGACTGTGTGGATTCTGGGTCAGGCTTGAGCATGCTTCAGACTCGTGGTGTGAGCGGAGCGACATTGGAGCGGGACATAGGACAACGCTCTGTCTTTTTAAAAATGCCGCTGCGCTCTGTCCAAAATTCACCCGCTCCACCCCGCTCCACCCCGCTCGCTCCCGCTCCACCCCGCTCCACCCAGCTCGCTCCCGCTCCACCCCGCTCGCATGCACTGGTTGACACGGCAAACACTCAGCCTGTTAACTGATAATAAAATAATAAAATAAATCCATCCAATATCAACAAAAAGCACAATGACTGTAATAGCAAGTAAGGGGCTGATATAGGCTTCCTTATTAATAATAGGTAAATTCATATTGCAAGTTAAAATGTGTATTACATTTATAATAACACCAGTAAAAATTAGACACTTTTATTGTTGGCCTATTGAGTGCACATGTTGGTTATATTTTTTAATATCTCTTTGTATTGTACACATTGTACAAATAGGGTCTATTAACTATAGCATCAGTCACATATACAGTATGTTTTCCTCTCAGCAGTTGTCTCTAGTATTCTATTTACCTGAAACAAATTGTTACTGTGACTTTGAATTTACACAGAAGTAGTGGAATAGCTAGGCTAAAGTATGTGCAAGAGTTTGCATCACTGTGGATGTGAACAGTATATATGTAATGTTTTCTTATATTATAGTATATGTTCAGGTAATTGCAGTTGCAGTGCATAGACACAACAGTAGTTTGATGACAATAATTAGGCGACTATGGTTATTGTAGGCTACTGTACGACTACGTTTACAGCCAGCGTTCCAGCAGCATTTGTAGTGTCACCAAGGTCAGCATAAGTCCACTGCAGCGTTGTAACAGGATACTTAACGCCGAGCAGGGAAGAGGCTCTAGGAAAAAAGATAAAATGCATACATTACAGGTACGACGTGATTACAGGCAGACAAAGGCACATTATGGCATACAGCAGTAGGGCGGTTAGGATTCCTAATGGAATCTTACCTTTTTCAACAGTAATGGTTTCGGAGTCTGTGGTTGTCTGTTTGATGCTGCAGGTGATATTAACACTGCCATTGCCAGCTGCCACCGGCCACGGATCCAAAAGCAGACGGCAGATGTTGCCCTCCAGGACGCTGACATTGGTGTGAGTCTTGTAGGTGGAGTGCTGCTGTTCCTGTTTGTTGCTGGTGTCCACAATTTTGTCACCTTCTGTGAAGGTGCACTCTGCTCCCGGTGAATCAGCAGGGAGATCATATTTGCAGTCCATCTTCAGTTGGTTGTCATCTGTCGTACAGTAGGTTAAATGAGTCACCTTCTGAGCAGACACAAAGCCTGTACAAGAAGGACAATACCAAGATGTCACCATGACTACCAGCCTATTACTCCAAAGCTTCATTTATAAGTAACCTGGCCTTTGGCCTTATTTAAATTCTCTCACCAAAGAGCAAAACTGTAGACAGGAGAAACATTATCTCAAATCTGAGGAAAGAAATATTGGAAAACAGTCAAGGCTCCTTATCTTTCATTATGTATTTACATTAGCAATGCTATTCCTATCTTCACCCATAGAGGCTAGACTATCTCCAGCATTCTCAAATGCATTTGCATGCATCCAGTAAACGCAACCACAGTAAACGTAACCTAAAGAAAAGCATTGATTCACATAGCAGAAGTGTTAATAGTGATTTCAATTATATAAAATATTAATTCAAACAGTTTTAGATTATTCATGTAGCTTCAGAATAATGTTACAAAGTAATTTATGAAAAAAAGATGAATGACATTTGTGGGATTCTATTTTGGTCCTCTTACCTTGTATGATGCAGTTTGGGCTTGGCTGAATGTTAGCAGAGGAGTGGAGGGGTAGATTAAGGTCGGCTTTTAGAGAGAGAGGAGAGCTGGGGAGGTCCTTGTGGTGGATAAAGAGGGGGGTGGACGGGCTGCATGACATGACAATTTGCATTAATACAGTAAAACTTTGCTGGCACATTTGAAGAAGAACGCCTATAGTGATGGTATGAAACTGTTATTCCTTATGGGTACGTGAAGTAGAATAACACTATAAACAAAGCCTAGCGCAAATCCAAATAACCTACTGCTTTTGTTTTGGGATGTGCCTTGTCATTTCAATTAATGACAGGGCATTTTTGCTGAGTTTCCAATAGCAGTGCGAGACACAGTTAGGCCTATGGGCTGGATGGTAGCCTACTGTATGCAGGATAATTAAATATGGTCCAGTAAAACCAAAGTGAAGAGTGAACTAGTCTATATTGTGTGTGTTATCTACTTTGTTTGTGTATTGTTTGATCCACAATTAAAAATTTTTTTTTTTTAAATAATAATAATAATAGTTAGTTTGTTAGTAGACTACCCCTAATGTTTGCATTTGCAGTGGGCTTGTTGGATGTAGGCTGTAGTGTGAAGGGGTGCCCTAGGAGGCTATAGCAGGAGCAGACTGCTGGAGGTCTGTCACATTGGGGAAGGTGATGGAAACTGCCTGCGAAGCTACTGCGAATAAGAACAGGCGTATGCTACGGCATAACGACACGGCTTAAGCCAGTCGATCAAGGTAGGAACGACTGTCTGATATCTATATTACTAATAACATGCTGAAATTAACACATTAAAACGTGAATTTGAATGGTGATCGTCGTTCTATTAGGTAACGTGTGGATGTGTTTCTGCGGCATATTCAGTTTGGCTAGATAGCCTACATCCGTCATTGCTCCATGTATCCGTCACTGTCGCGCTGAGTGTTTTTTCTCTCAAATTGTGCAGGACATGGGCATCTTGCCGCAGTGTGAACACCGCATGGGCGTCACCCGCTAGTCGCTAGACTATTCTCCGGTTATCTAATCTGGAATTTATTAGGATACTCCCGCTATATAGCTATGACAGTCCCGAATCGATGGAAGTTCTTTAATTTTAATGTTGTCTTTCAAGTTGCAGGCAGGGCTATAATTATTAGCATACTCGTCTATATGTATGCCAGGGCATAATTGCGCTTACTGTTTGTCCTATGTTCAAACTTCCCCAGGCATAACGTTAACAGGCGCTGAGCTGACCGGATAGGCAACGAACCAGTCGAAATGGAGACGCATCTGGCCGCCACGGCGTTCCTCTGTTTTGGTAGGATTACTTGTCGTGCAGAACATAACAAAAGCATGCTAGGTTTTTATTTTGTATTTTTAAAATTTATTTATTTATTTATTTATTTATTTATTTATTTATTTATTTATTTATTTTTTATTAAAAATGTATTTATATTTGTATAGTTAGATCGATTCAGGTTATTCGACGGGCTTGTTTCTATAGGCCTAATGTAGGCTATTCAATACATCTTATTGGGCAATAATCATGGAATAGCGAATAGGACACATATTCTACACACCAATATTGTGTGTTGGTGTGTAGCCAATTATTTGTTAACCTTTATTTATAAATCTTAAAACTAGCCTAATTCTAAAAACGATCATACATATCATGCATGCTAAAAACAAAGTGACCATAGGATGTATTTACGAAATAGTATAGGTATAAGTTATACCATACAGTAGCATAATATGCAGGCCGATAATGGCCTATACACAATATATGCTACATTAGACACCACTAGGGCCTTGTCTCTTGCTGTGTGAACTTTTATTATTGGTACTCCATATTTTCTTGGCAGATTGAATAATCAGCAGCACCCTTCTTCAGGCACTTTTCTTGAGTGCTATTATTTGATCGAATCAGGTTTCTACAAACAGAGGGCGAGGTCATTAAAATAACACACACTAAGGTGGTCCTTATGAGGGAACCTCATGAAAAAAGAAAAGCAAAAAAGATACATGTGCCTCCTTTGTAGTAGTAGGCCTATAGGTACAACATAAAGGTATGGTATTTATTTATGTAATATAAATCATAACGTTAGCTGCACACTGGACATAGGCTACCGTTATTGTCCAGTGTGCAGCTATCGTTGTGATCAGCAGTACAACAGACTATTTTGCAGTCCTTTCTGGCTCTGTTGTGTGTTCAAACATTCGCTGGTCTCCTCGTCGTCGTAGTGACCTCGGCATCTGCCTTCCTGTTCACGCCTCGAGGGCCGCAGATGTATCCTTGTCTCACGTACCTGGAGCGCAACGTGAGGGTGGACTGTGAGTTCCCGCCCACATACCAGCTCCCGGGTCCCTACTGCGAGTATAGACAGGACAGCCGTCTGGTAGGCAGCACGTACCCCAACATGGTCAACTGGGTGAACACGGAAACCCGGAGGAGGGCCAACGTCAGCCTGGTCAACCCCCACCTGTGCCGTCTCACGTGGGCCCCGCTGGCGGACGAGAAGCCCTACACCTACACGTGCAGGGTGTACCAAGGCACCGCCTGGAAGGAGAATAGCTTGGCCGTGCATCAGCGTGAGTGGCAATGATGTCACCAAAGTTGTTGGAATAATGACAGTGATAGATGGAGCGCTGTAATGCATTTCAATGGGAGCGTCACCAGCGTCATTTTGCTGTGGAGGCTGATGTAGGCAGCGACCAGACAGCTGAATCTACCATGCATGCCCTGAAACATAGTCAATTTAACTCAACGCAGTGTGCTGCAGGGGCCACAGATTGATTGTAGGTACAAAATACCCATTAACGCTCCCAAAGAGAAATAATGGGCATTATTATGGTGAAATACATGGACCTCCCCATTGACTTGCATGGAATTCTGGGTCGTTCTGGTGTGCATAAAGGGTGAAATGTGTCCCCCTCCACTTCTACAAATGTAGTGTGCCTCTGTTTAACCCTCTAGACCTGCTGAAATACAGTATCTTCCTTAAACCACAAACAAAACGGTATAAACAGCACCCACTACAGGTTAAACAGAGGATGTTGTAATGATTTACTGTATTTGGTTTCCTCAAATTCACCTAGGGGTGTGGCAGGTAGTCTCCCAGAGCCATTGATTGACCCATTTTTACAAATTTGAATTAGTAAATAAAGCACTGCGCTATTGTTGCACTGGAAATTACAGAGACATACTTGTGAGTGACAATGCGCACAACTCAACTGTATTACTTCCAGAAAGTCAGAGAGTCCCGTGTCGAGTTTAAAGGGGTATATGCACTGTATCAGACGTTCAGCACAGAGTTGCCTATGTGACGTAGTGTTAATGAACGGAAGAGGCTGGTACTATATGGCAGCTGACTTGATTTGTACACTTTATACCATCTAACAGATGGTGCTGTTACTGCCGTTTGTTTTTATGGTTTGGTTGTGTTCCAATATTATTTGCACGCCAAGTTAGAATGTATTCTTTAGGTGTACTGTATATAAACCTATGTTCTTTATTCCACGTTTGGTTTGTTATTGTGATTGGATTGATTTGAGAGATTGCATAATAGTGAAATGGGTTATGGATTCAGAGGTGAACTCTTTTTAATAATACGGTCTCTTGCATGTTTGAGTGTCAGATGTAGTGTGCCTTCAAAGTGTTCCTCCTCTGAAATGACAAACCAGACATTCTGCTCCACTGCAGGCCTCCTTCCAATCTGCTCTGCCATCAGCGTCATGTTCCAGTCAGCAACGTGGCTTCTGACACTGGTGATGTCCATCCACATGGCTGTAGGGCCACTGAGTTCATGACCCCGACCGCCTTTCCAAGGTTAATAAACTGTTTTAGATGCTTTTCAACAGATTGACTGCTAGTGTACAACCAAGTGTAAATCAAGTGTTTAGATTGTTAAATCTCCTTCCAACACTGGATCCCTGAGAAACAACACACCAAATCCTAATGATATTTAGGTTATTACCTACTGTGTAACCACATTGTATTAAACATTATCAAAGAACTGTATAGTTAAACAATTGTTGCATTTAAGTTTCAGGAGTTTTTTACTTGTCGGTTTATACATACAGTATCATCTGCTTTGTATTTTGTTATGACATCTTATCAATGTCAATAGTTTGACATTAATCGCACCAATTCACCTTAAAATGTGGTGAAAGTATTTATTTTTATGTAACTATTTGATTTTATGTTGTTGTTTTATCTATTTTTTATTTGTATTATTTATTTATTTGTTAGAGTTATAGTTGTAGGCCTATATGCTAATATAGCATATAACTATAAAACATTAGTTTCTACAGTATGAGATTGTACATTTTCCCTGAATCGGGGTCATGTTATTATCTTGGAAATGAAAGAAGGTTTGTTGAAGTAAGAATGTTTTAGCACATAGGCCTTATAGTTTTACATTAGAGACTGCTTTCCTTTCTGTCTGTATATGCATGAGGTCACATTCATCTGGTGCTATGAAGAAAATAGTTACGTACTTACTACACTCAATTATGAGTTTCAAGGGCGCCTGCAGACTGTTATTATGCAGTGTGCTAAAGCTCATTACAGGTGTTATGGTGTTAATGCAATGTTTTATTTATATTAATTTCTTATACTTTTAATCATGTTTATTTGTATAGTCACAGTCTTATAATACCATCCAATGTGAATGTTATTTGCACAGTAAAAAACGTTTTTTAAAATAATTTATTTATGCCATCAAAACTGTAAGAATACCACAGCTAAGCAATAGTGAGAAATAAAGGTCTGAGAATAAATTATGTTATCGGTTGTATTATTTATGTTTAATGTTACAAATATGTAGACTGTGAATATGAGCTAAGGAACTACATTTTCCCCAAACTATTTATTAAAAATGAGTCACCAATTTGAAACTCTTATCTAAATCATTGTCTTTATATTATATTCATATTGAACATTTTGTTAAACAGTACACATATATGAAACATGCTAAGCAAAAAAATTAGATGAGGACATTGGATTATATTTTAAAAAAGTTGTTACTCACTGTTGCAATACCATAAGCAGTCCACAAGGTGGTAGTGTACACCACATATTTACACATACATTCAAATAAATCTTTAGGAAAATAAAACATATAATATATTGCATAATACTATAACATATATTATTAATATAATATTTAATGTGGTGTGTGATGGAGGGGGGCTATATGGTGGTTTGACTCTGTATGGATATTGTCCAGAGAGATGGCAGATTCGTGTGAATTGATTACAGATGAGTGGCAGAAGCCATAAACTATTAATCCTCTGACATTTCACTAGCGTGCAAAGATCTTCAAAACCAGGGATGTCTGAGACGTGAAAGGACACGGTTGTAGGCAGGATGTGATGACGAAGATGAAGGCTTAACTATGAGAAATAAATCACAACACTAAGCCTGCTTCCTGTGCAGGCATACTGTACAGCAGGGTATATCAGCAGCTACAGGCTGCTTCCTGTTAATCTCATCGTGAATTCATCTGCATTCTACCTCCGTGCGTCAGGACTGAGAGACGTATACGTTCGGCTGTAATATCTGTTAGTCAATTATAAACGGTAACAGAGAGTATGTATACAGCGGGAAACTGTTTATGTTTGAAGCAGAACCACATCAACTATCCACAGAGCGTTGTAGAGAGCAGCTGCATGATCCGAGAATGCTGTAAAGGAGGAGTGGAGAGCGGTGGGAACGATGTGCCTCCTTGTAGATTCAAACCCAATGTTATTGTAATGCTGGTTTCGACCACAAGGACATTTACATATACAAATAGAGGAGTGCATCTTTCTAGAAGTAGTTTATTGATAATTGTAATTGATTGATTGCTTGGTTGATTGATTGATTGATTGATTGATTGATTGATTGATTGATTGATTGATTGATTGATTGATTGATTGACAGTTGCAGGACAAAGAGGATGGATGGGCAATGGATGATGCTTGTTTTTTGAGACACTAACTAAAAGGCAGGTAATGAGGAACTAAGTTTAGTATAATGGCCAAGGTGCCACAGGAATCAAAAGACTGTATAGCCTCACAATATAGGAACCGGCTACATAACTTGAAAGAAGGACTGGAATAGTTATAACGCAGCTTTTTAACAGTGTTTATTGTTTTCTCTAGTTTCAGAATTATAAAGGTCAATAGGGCCTAACTCATACTAACATTTACATTGCATATAGATCCCTGGGGCTTCCATAACCCTGCCTGCCCAGCTTCTTAAAGCTCAATACTCCTCGTTGACCGTTGAGGTATGCCAGGTGAGAGAACAACACAGGTATTGTCATATTTCCTGCTGTTAAACAGCTCTTGGTATGAGCCAATCAGAGTACACTTGAGCAACAAAGTAATTAGTGTAAAGATACAGTATATAAGTATAGTCATACAGTATGTTGCTGGATTGTTGCTTGAAAGAGAACTGCATATGAATGAAAACAGAAATATGTTATATGATATTATGAAGATGAAGATACTTTGTGGAAGAATAGAGAATACATAATCTTTTATTTCTGGGTTTTTCCACGTAAAGAATATTTTTATTGTGATTTATGGAGTTGAGATTAATTGTTACATTTAAATGTGGTTTATTGAGAATGAAATGCTTATGTCAATAAATAAATAATTAATTAATTAGTTGTATATACTGTATTTGAATGATTTGAATCCTGGTCAAACCCCTCTTACCTCTTCTGGTTAATAATCATGCTGTTTTCCTTTAACTTTAGTGATTATTATTGCACTAATTTCAGTTGATATCAACAAGGTTTCTACACTATCTTGATGTCCTGTGGACTTGTCCCTTGTGAAGCCCCAAATATGCCGTAAAATTTCATATATATGTTGTATACTATACAATTTAATTTGTAAAATTCAAACATATACATGTTTTTGTTACAATGTTTTCTGTTAGACCGACTAAATTGAGTCAACTGATATATAGCGTATGTTCCAATAAGCAAAAAATGCTATAGGTCACTTTGTAACATGTTCTGCTGACGTATCTCACCAGATCAAGAGGTTCATCAAAATAAAACACTGCGGGGACAGCCCCATGGCTGAGTTTAAATGACTTACTCTTCATAACTAACTAAATCAAGACAATCATGCAGAACTACAGACCATCCCAGAGCCCCCGACTGTGAGAATACCCATCGCCTCGAGTTGTGTGTCCTTATTTGGCCTCTGTGCTTCGTTCATACTGGGAAAGCATATTGGACCCCATGTGTGCCTATTCACATAGGCCACATTCCTCACAGCCAGCTATGCTGAAGACACCATCTATGATGTTAAAGTGGACCTAAAATAAGACTCCAAATTAATCCAAAGATCATTATATTTTATCACACAAACATAAATTCACACTCTGAATACACAAGACAAAATATACAGTATATCAAAATATTACATACTTAAAACCTTTCTCAAAGACCTATAGATCCATAACATTGTATTATTATGTGGCCAATAGTGGTCTAATGACTTTAAAAAATAGTATTCATCAAAAATATACAGTATCTCCTGTATGTAACGGTTCACAAAGTCATTCATGTCACAATATTTAGGATGTAGAAAAGAATACCTGTCTACTTTGTCAAATATAAAAATACATAAATAAATAAATGAACCAAAGATGTCCTGATAAGCTGTGAAAATTTTAGTTGAGTTTTTCTTTTCCAGTTGGACAAAAATCTTTTCCCCACCCACATCATAAAAATACTGCCCTTACACTGTACATTTACGGTGCAAAATGATGTCTTTACTTTCAAATGGAACACGTGATTTCTCAACAGTAATTACAGTATACGTAATAGCAATTAGAGAATATAACATTAGCAACACAAAGATTAAACCTTGACCTTGATCATAACCAGATATGGTTAAGACATCATATAAATAACAAGTTATTTACTATATACTTTGTTAAAATAACTTTAGTCAAATTTTATATAACAGGCCTACTGGGGAACAAGGAAGGAGTAAATCCCTTCAACAAGTGGGAGGTAAAATATTATGAGGTATGAGTGGTATTTACATTGATATACTGTATGTAATGAGACATGTAAACATAATAATTGTTTGGGAAAAAAGGTATGCAAGTAACTTACCACTGAACATACATCAGTAACATACCACAGAAATTAATTAAAAGGTTAGTATACGCATACGCATTTGAAGTATTCAGGTTATGAAATTCACAACAATAGAAAATATATACATCTTCATAAATCACAGCAAATTAGCATGCATTAATGCTAACATACTAGATATATCTTTGGTGGTTAACAGGGACAACTGTGAGACAAATTTCAAACCCTGTGTAGTGTGGGTTTAATGATTCTGTTGCATCTATATTCACTTAAAGATTTTAGGATTATGCATTTTCAATGTCAGCTGTTTTTATAAAAAGCACAGGAAGAAACAAATACTTTTTATGAAGTATGATGAAATTACTTAAATATTTAGGCTGAGCGATCACTGAAAGAACTAACGTACAGGGGAAATTAAATCCATGCAACGATGTTCCACTTATTTTCTTAGTTACAAATCCCCAGTAGGCACATTTGCCAGGCAAATGAAACAGATTAATTTCAAATGAGTAATTCTGTACACTACATACATCTAAATACACAGGCTAGTTTAAACTGTTTTGTAACAGCTGTGTTTTATTCTTTCCTACAGTACATAGGACTCATGGCAATGGAGGGTTATTATCTAATCTATGATGTGAAACAGTTTGACCGCTTAACCACCTGTGCCCCCCACGATTCAATAAAACTGTAACATATGGCAATAACTCAAGACACTTGTACAACATGATCCTTGCATTGTCTCCAAGCTCATATACACACACACACACACACACACACACACACACAGAGAGTGAGAGAGAGAGATCATTGATTACTTGGTGAGGTGCAGCAGGTGTACCATACAGTATATTGGTAGTTACAGGTATACAGACAGATATTATCCCAGTCTAGCTAGGTTGTAGGTGGAGGAGCAGAGATGAGTGCAAGACATCCCAAATTAGGTGAAAGAGAGGACTGCACTATTTTGTCAAATGTATCCGTTAAGAAGAGTCCCTTTACATTTTTTCACTGGGGGTGCACATGTTATCCGCAGTCGTCCAGTTCCCTAGCTGGACACCCAGCTGTGATTGTTGGGCTTCAGCCGCTGGGGAAACCCATGGAGGCCGGCCGTGGGGTCAAAGTTGAAGTCCAGCGCGTCTCCGTCCATGAGGGTGTCATGGAGGACAGACTCCATGTCGCACTCGAAGCCTTCAATGGAAACGTTGTCTAGGTCGCTGGGCAGACGCTCGTGGTGGTGGCTATGGTAGGGGTGAGGGGGGTGCCTGGAGCCGCTGAGGCTGCCGTAGCTCGGAGGAGCCCTGGCCCTGGGGTGTGTCTGGTGGCCCTGGAGCATCTGCATCCCCGTCCGCAGGCTGTTCATGTGGTGGGGGGTCCGCGCTAGACTAGTCAGGGGCACCATGCCACAGCCATTCGGAGCCTGCGAGGAGGAGGTGGGCACATGTCGGGACATGACCTGAGCACACATGTGGTCTACGTGGTGGCCATGGCTACCGTAGCTGGGCGGCAGACACTGTCCTCTTCCTGCCCGAGCTGCCGTCGCCGCTGCTGCCGCCGCCATCATGTCGCCATGGAGATCCCCGCCCGAAGCCAGCAGGTCGTCCAGCAGGCCCGGCGGGCGGCTGTAGTGGGTCTCGAAGGAGCCGTAGCCCGGCTTGCCGTCTGGCACGGTCCGCATAGGGACGGGAGACACAGAGCTCATCTGCTGCTGGTGGCCGTACAGGCACTTGCTGTAGTCCTGCTGGTGGGCCATGCTGGGGTGGCTGTAGGGGCTACTTCGCAGCAGGGAAGGAGTGGAGGAGTTGGGGGAGTCGGATCTCCGCTGGGGGTTCTTGGGAGACAACAGGTTCAGGTTGTCCAGCAGGTTCTCCATGAGGTTCTCTGGGCCGCGTTGGCCCATGGATCCCCCCACCTCCGACAGGCTGGGCAGCGTGCCGGTTATCTTGGCCCCGGGCCCTCCAGAATACCCCATGTGGACGTCGGCCTCCGTCAGGTCATCCTGCTCGGACAGGAAGGGCGAATGGCGGCCGCTAAGCGTGCTGGTATCGGAGCTGGTGCGTGTCCTGAAGGAGCTCCAGGTTTCAAAGTCGTCGTTGCTGTGGGAGTTTGGGCTTCCCAGCCACTTGGTGTACTGGGAGCCTGGGCTGCCTGCTGTGTGTTCCATACCTTCCTGTAGCGTCACCTACAGAAGCGGAGGAGGTATAAATATATAAATACGTAACATACCAGGCATACCAACGTCTAACCATACTTCCGACTTAGTTATTTTATTCATGATGCTGACAATTACGTATTAGGTATGCTGTGGGTTACATATAATACTAGTTACAATATGTAACGCAATCTTGCCCTATTAAGTTACAATCTGGAGAGAATTAATGGATTCACATTTTTAATCAGAAACATTGTGAGCAAGTAGAATATATGGGCAAACCGATAGATTAATATTGCATATTGTGAAATTAATTCAAGGAGATTAATGAAAATGTGTAGATTATAGGCTGGCTGGAGACATACAATAGATGGATGATTAGGGTGAACAGTGTTCAGTGGAAAAGATGGAATATACATTAATAAAAAGGCAGCCATACCTTTTTCCTTGCAGCTCTCCCGCGGCTCTTGGTGAACTTACTGTTGTTGTCCATGGAGGCGGCTCTGCGTCGAGGAGACTTGCCGTTCTTGCCTCCGTCAGGATTGAGCATCCACCAGGAGCTCTTCCCCGTGCCCTCGTTCTGCATGCGCATGAACCGGCTGTGAAGCGACAGGTTGTGTCTGATGGAGTTCTGCCGGGAACACGGAATGAAGCCATGATTACGTCAAATCACTACTGAAAAATGAATTATGCATATAAAGGATCAAACAATATGAGGAGCATTGTTTTAGTTTCATAATTTCAATGTAAGATCTATGTCTATGTTGCTAAACGTTAGTTTTTATAATATACAATATGCTGTCGGACTCTTCAACATTCCGACAAACACCTACTGTACAAGCGCACTCACAGCAGAGTCCGCCAATACAAATAAGCTATTCGAGTTCTGAGCAGAGACCCAGTCACCTCAGTCGGGGTTACTGTACCCTGCTGTTCGGCGCCCTCTGAGCCTAGCCAATGCATTGTGTAGCTTATATAACACTGACATTATCAGGCAACTCAATCACATACATCTGCTCATATTAGATACTGTAATTAAATATACTGTATGCATCCTTTCAATGTACTGTAGCAGGCAAATGTAGGTAATTATTTAAAAGTCATAATCTTAATTGTCATGCACTTCTAATGAACAAAATAACATTTTACACATTTCCTGTAAACTCCACCTACTTTCACCTGTGTGGGCCCCTCCGCCCTAACTCCCCAACTTGTCCCACCAAACTGTCAAAACGGTCCAGAGGTCAAAGGTTTACATTTTGTATTACAATGATAACTAACCAACAAAAAGCAAAAACAACTTCATAATCAACACCAACCAGAGTAATATTAAGCAATAAATATCTCCATATTTTCTGATATTTTAATAATGTAACAATATTGGATAATGTATTGATTGGATAATGTGTTTTTTCATAATTTGTTGATTTAATAATAGGTTATCATGAAGTAGTCATTGTTAAAACTGATAAAAGGCCTAACAAGCATGTGTTTACATAACTGTTAATCGCAGGAGTGAGAAACATCACTGTGCAGATGTTTACAACGAGAAAGAGCTTTACTTGTCAATCAAACTGTAAAATGGTGAACACACAACTTGAACTTACAATAGTTTACATTACGGGAGCTTTACGACTACCAATAAAGACCTTTAAAAGTGTGAGATTGTGTTAGAAGGAACGCATATTCAAAATGACAGGAATGTTTATGTTGGTGTCTTCGCCATTGCCTTAAACCTTCTTTTAATCAATGTATAAAAAGCATTAAAATCTGACATAAAATGAAACAGACACACTGTACGCTGTGTTTACAAAATGTTATGGATGCCTTGAGAATATTGCGCAGGCAAGATACCCTTCCACCCTCCATTCATGTGGGCACAGACTGTATGAGCATTCCACAGGGATGCTGACCCCAACAGTGTGCGCACTTGAGTTGAGTTGAGTATTTATTTTGAGAAGCAATCTATCCCCCCCCCCCTGGTTCGGGGGTGTCCACAATGGATGCCGGGTACTAAAAAAGAAGACCAATAAGGCGACACAAGGCAAGAAAAGCTTGTAGGGAATTTCCCCTGAATGCCCATGCGAGCACAACACAACTCCCTCAAGTTAGTAAAACCAGATGTCCCTGACCACAGGACTCTACAAGGATATACAGCGAATGGAGATAAAGACGCTCTACATTCTAACTACAATAGAGGGATTGTCCATGTGAGTCGCTAAAATGTCTGTCTTGGGTTTAGGCTTTTGGCAAATGCATTCCTCCCTGTCCATTTATGTCTATGATTTATGGTGTGTTACAGACACAGACTGCATTGGACTTGGTTAAATATCACCCAAAGGGATTTCATACTTGAAGTGTAACTTTTATTAAATCTATCTATCCACAAGCTGACAATCAATATAAAATATCTGAAAATAAAAGCACAGTATGTGATGCAATGTTTAAAATAATCAGCTGATCAACTGATCAGCTTTGTATTCCTGTTAGAATTATTTTTGACGCCTACTTTTTGTGACAAATAATGCAAGGAAATGGAGGTGGGGAAAATATTTTCTTCCTGTTCATCAAGTGCCACAAATAAGTGATGATGATGATGAAGATGATGATGACGATGAGGATGATGATTACGCCATTCTAAGTACAAGATGAGAGTGCAGATATACAGTGATACTTAGAATCCCGGTGGAAAAGGAGTCGAGGCAGGGAACAAATGCGGTGCAGAAGACGGGAAGAATACACAAGAGGTCACAGAGTTTGAGGCACGGGAGGGAGGGCGTCAAGGAACTGAGAAGGGCTTGCAGCGAGAGCTGGAGGTCACTGAGTTCAGTGTGTTGAGCATGGGCTCTTCCACTGACAGCAACATGCTAACCGTGATGTGGGGCTGCTGGGGGAATCAGACGTGGCGTGCCGGTTTAGCCCTGGGTTTTATCTAATATTTATGGCAATGGTGTGGTGATTTTCCCCTGCCATCTTATGCATGTAGGCTATGTCATGCTGCCGCCGCGTTCCTTTGATGTGCCTTCCCTTTGCAGACAAATGAGAAACGAGAAATGAGTCATTAGCAGAGGCCGTGAGGCGAGGGGTGTGATGTTCTTCTCAAAGTCTCAGCAGGGGGAAGCCCACACTGATAGCTAAAGTGCACACATGGACATTTGACTAATTTTGCTGCCGAGATACAAATAGCGATATATATTAATTAATCCATCCCGATGTGTGCTGGTCTTGGACAGGCAGCTTGCCACAAAGAGAACAAAAGGCATCCCCTGTTTCACTGACTCGGGAGGATAATCTCTCTCAGTGCATGTGTAGGGGACGGTTGGTGAGCCATTTAGCACTATGTCAGGGTTCTTGGTCTTTCATACCAAAACGACAATGTTTGCAACACTGGCTTTAGCCACACGGGTAACTCCAGACAAAAATGTAGGCCAATGCTGTGTGTAGGCGCCGCTTACCATACATTATGCTTCTGCTACTGGATTTGATCACACTGGTACAAAGTCATCTGTGTGCAGGGACACTCCCCAAGCAAAGGTTCACTCTCCCACTGAAACAGTCTATTTCCAGTGTGCCCTCACAAATGCCACATGTATAGACAGCATGCTGTATGCAGCAGAAGCCAAGTAGTTGCTGTGAGTCCACCTGCTCTCGGGTGAAGCGCTATGAGCCAGACTGAGTCAGCATACAGCTTACCATCCATGTTGTTTGACTCCCGCTTTTTTGTAGTATGCAATGATGGTTTCAATTCATGCAAAGATATACCACTTTCTCTTTGTGTGAAGGGATGAAGGACCCATCGGTGATGTTACAGTTGAGAAGAGATGTAAATGTGTCCATTATCTGCATTCTCTTGGGAATATAGAGTCATTGTCAGTTTCTGTGCCTGCACTGAACTACAAAACAAGTTAATGGTCACAGCTGCTGTTGCTAGCTTAGTGAAGCATGAGGATTACAATAACAGTCATAAACAAACAAGGCCCAGTTGTAAGGACAGGTGCAGGCAGCCGGTGTGAGGGTCGTCTGACGCTTTTGAACCTTATAAACAACAGCAGGCACAACCACAGGCAGAGGAACCCCCATGAGACTGTTCAAGACAAACTTCTCCTTTAACAGCTATTTTCTATTTCAATTATAAAGCTGGAGAAAGGCCACTGAACAGTGAATGGTAACTTGAGTGTTGGATTGCCTTATAAGCCTGTAAAGTACAGTGAATCAGACTTTAAAAACCTTCAAGGGCATAGATTTCCATTTGCTCAACAAAGCGAATGTAAATAACAGAAGAATTTCAAAGAGCACACATCTTGCAGAGATTACAGTGGCAGAATCAACCACTTCCTGGTGCTGTCTTCCTGTATCACCTCCCTCTCCAGCACAGCTAAACCTGAGTTTGAGACCAAAGGCTAAAGGACTGTAGGCCTACTGAGGATGCATAGCTGCAGGTGAAGAGAAGCCCAGCTCTAAATGAAGACAGTTTCTCCTCTGGTTCATGCCATTATTAGGGATCCTAATAAAAACACCACCAAGGAACGAGCTGAGCGACCTACTTGGGCAACACTCACACCCTCACACTGGTATAGGTCCTAGGAGGACAGTATTGCCTAGATGTGAGAGCTGAACTTCAGATGAGCAAGGACAAAGCCCAGAGCTTTGCTTTCTTCTCATAAAACGTTTAACTCTTTTAAACCTTTGGATCTCAAGACAAACCTTCCCATTGAAAGCTTCAATGTTATATTCCATAGGTTCTTACTTTATTATAAACCGACTGTTGCTTTATACATTTTGTATAGTGAGTTTATTTTTGCGTATGTAAACACGCTCATTGGTGCCATTATAGGTCAATTGGTGCCATTATCTACTGCAATAATGGTAACCGATATGATACCTGAGCAAGAAGTTGCTGGTTCAAACGCCACTAACGCTTCAGTGTCGAGTTGTCCTTGAGCAAGACCCCTAACTGCTTCCGATGGTCAGCCGGCACCTGGCATGGCTGACGCCATCATCGATGAATGTGAGGCTATCATGTAGGCTAGGGTGCATCAAATTTGACTGGGAAATTTTAATTTCGAAATATCAATTTGGCTGGCATTGCATTTTGTTCCTATTAACATAAAAATGACTTTTGCA
>JAODUK010042975.1:0-20400 GCA_027564635.1 Typhlichthys eigenmanni
ACTTATGAGCATCCTTATGTTCGAACATGGTGTTTGTTATAGACAGTCCATGACTAGCACAGAAGTCTAACAACAAAGACCCTTTTTTCCCCATAATGTTTAAAGTGTTTCCTTTCTAGGGGAGGAGCAGGTTAAGGGTGTTTATTTCCATGTGAAATGTAAGGTGCCATTTGAGATTGTTGTAATGGGATTAAGGGCTTTTGAAATAAACTTGACTTGACTTGACAGCTAGCGGACGGAGAGGAGATATTTGCTGAATTTGACAAAAACTGTATTATTTTACTGCAAAAGATTCAGCAATTTTATTGCTGAATCTACTCTTAAAAATTATATATTCATAGCAACCATTTCAGACACCTGTTTAAATAAAATGTACATAATAATGTACATAATGTATGATTAATGTCTAAATGTTGTTGTTTCATATCTAGGGTCTGGTGGGTTTTCCTGGGATTAAAGGGTCCAAAGGTTACAAAGGAGACTTTGTTGTGATCAGTAAAGGTACTAGTAATCTGTAGTTTCATAGTTACTATTTGTCTGTTAGCACTTTTTTGACATGTAATGTTAATTCTGCACATATACTGACTTAACAATACCACTACAATTTGAGTTTTTATTTTTTTAATCTGTTAAATAGTTAATTAGATTATATAATTTATTTCATATTAATACATGAATAATAGTAATTTGATACCAGTTATTACAATTTCAGATGCAATCTCTTAAATATTGACTGACTGATGATTATTTTAGCAATGTTTTAGCTATATTTTTTTAAAGTATCTTTTTCTACATACATATGTCACTACTGTTAATAATGCTGGTAACCCTTTACATGTTGCTATGGGAATGCATCTAGTGTATTGTGTGTATATGCATGATGCTATAGTGATGCCTCTATTGTGTGTATATGCATGTTGCTATAGTGATGCATCTATTGTGTGTATATGCATGTTGCTATGGTGATGCATCTACAGCAGGGGTGCCCACCCTGGTCCTGGGGACCCCTGCCCTGCATGTTGTAGAGGTCTCCCTGCTCCAACACATATGCATTGAATATCTTCTGGTTTGTCTTTACCTGTCGAACGTTGCATTCCTTGACACACTTAAACGTTAACCTTAAGTGTCTGTCTTGGGTCCCAGAAGGCAAAGGGGTAAAGGGCCAGCAAGGCCCCCCAGGGCCTACGGGCTTTACAGGGAGAAGAGGAGTAGACGGGCTCCAAGGGGCCAGTGGAGAACAAGGCCCTGAGGTAAATACAAAGGCTTGTTGGCTGTTTATGATTATTGTTTGATTTTAAGTAACATTCTGTTTTAAGGTTCTGTGTCCTCCAAACATGCTTTCAGTGTTAAGAGCGTTTACAACCTAATTTTTAAAGCCCAGCTCAAGCACTTGTTGCTAGGTTAAAAAAACATCTAGCACCTCCGCATTATTATAATAATAATAATAATAATAATAATAATAATAATAATAATATTAAATTTTATTTAAATGTGCCTTTAATGACATTCAAAGACACTTTACAAAATACACAATAAAACATAGTTTCAAACAGTCAATGGAAATAGTCAACTACACAAGACAAGTAGATTTAAAAAATATGTCTAAAATCAGTCAGAGTAGGCTATTTTAAATAGATGTGTTTTTAGGCTGGATCTGAAGATATGGAGTCAGTGTTCTGGATGTTTTGATGCTCTAAACCCCATGGTGGTTAAGCAGGCAGGTGAGACTGATAAAGGAGGAGGATTGTTTTTTTGCCCCCATTCATCATGAGCTGAACACAACAATCTAATACTTTCTATATGTACACAAAAGGCTTATATATTGTTCACAATAGGTGAAGTGAAGATGCTGGATGTGGAGGTCCTGGGCTGGTGTGGTTACACTTGGTCTGCGGTTGTGAGGCCAATGGGATGTACTGCCGAATTCTCTGAAACGCCTTTGGAGACAGTTTATGGTAGAGACATGAACATTCAATTCACGGGCAACAGCTCTGGTGGACATTCCTGCAGTCAGCATGCCAATTGCACGCTCCCTCAAAACTTGAGACATCTGTGGCATTGTGCTGTGTGATGGAAATGCACATTTTGGAGTGGCCTTTTATTGTGGCCATCCTAAGGCACACATGTGCCACACCTGTGAGGTGGATGGATTATCTGGGCAAAGGAAAAGTGCTCACTAACACAGATGTAGACAGATTTGAGAGAAATGGGCCTTTTGCGTACATAGAGAAAGTATTAGATCTTATTAGAGTTCAGCTCATGATGAATGGGGGCAAAAACAAAAGTGTTGCATTTATAATTTAGTTCAGTGTATATTTATATCTGTGTGTGATGAATGTGTTTGTCTGTGTGTTATATTTATATCTGTATGTGATGAATGTGTGTGTGTGTTATATTTATATCTGTATGTGATGAATGTGTGTGTGTGTGTGTGCGTGTGCGTGTGTGTGTGTGTGTGTTATATTTATATCTGTATGTGATGAATGTGTTTGTCTGTGTGTGTGTGTGTGTGTGTTAGGGTGATCCCTCTGTAGGGCTTCCTGGTCGCCAAGGATACACGGGGCTCCTAGGGATCAAGGGCTTTCCGGGGCCAGCTGGAGACTCAGGGCAGGACATAGTGGGGGCCGTGGGAGAGCGTGGAGAGCCAGGAGACCCAGGATCGCCAGGCTGCACTGGTTTCCCCGGGGAGAAGGGAGAAAGGGGTAACAATAACTTACTTACTACATATCATGTTGGGAGATAGGGATAACAATAACTTACTTACTACATATCATGTTGGGAGATAGGGGTAACAATAATTTACTACATATCATGTTAGGAGATAAGGGTAACATATTGGCTTGTTGGGGGTAGCTGGTTTAGTGCTTCAAATTATTGTTCTGTGTTCTATTCCCACTTATCAGAGTGTATCTCTACCTGCTCCAGAGCTGTTGCTAATGCTACATGTGCTAATACTAATGACACATGTACTACATGTATGACCTGTCCATCTAATGAAACATGTATGACCTGTCATACATGTTGTGATGTTTCCTTATAGGAGACACCCTGCCATGTGCTCTAAGCTACCCTGGACCTCCGGGAGAGAAAGGTCAAGCTGGCACCTCAGGTACATTCCTGTAGATGATACAGGTCTATTGACCAGGTAGACAGACAGGTGGACAGACAGACAGGAAGTTTCCATGGTTACTACTGGCATGTTGGCATCCACAGGGACAGATTGCAACATGGTGACCTCAGCTATCACAATCAAAGCAGAAATATTACATAACAATATTAACAGAAATATACAGTAATATATCTTGAACACATATGCAGTTTACTCCTACAGCTAACATATTTGCAGTTTAACACATTCATTCACAAGTCATATTTCATTTGTTTTGGTAAAACATAATTTCATTAATGTCCAATATGTAATGTCCAGTATACATATATGGTGTATTTGAGGAGACTTAGTTTCATTAATGTCCAATATGTAACAACTCCCAGCCAAGGAGAAGAGTGCAGGTAAATGCAGGTATAGTATATATGGTATAGGCTATATAGTAATAAACGAGAGTGGTGAGAGAGTAAGTGAGAGAGTGGCCTGGCTGCAACGTTGTAGGTTTAAATCCAAAAATGTATTCTGCACTGGAAACTAATTGTCCTTGGCCTCGGTAAATGTGTCTGTTTTGTACTTTGACCTCACATGCTGAGAGTGAAGTATTTAGAAGAGATCAAGCTTAACAATAGAGCTGTGTTGTCTCAGGACGCAGTGGAGTATTTAGAAGAGATCAAGCTTAACAATAGAGCTGTGTTGTCTCAGGACGCAGTGGAGATCCTGGGCCCCACGGCTGCAGGGGCTTCCCCGGCCCTGAAGGAGCAAAAGGAGAGCCAGGGAACCCCAGCCTTTGTGGACCACTTGGTCTTCAAGGTAGCGTCATCTGCAGACGTCATGAAGTCAACATCCAGACTGCATTCTGCCTAACTTTGCTGCAAAGTAATCTCCTCTCCTCTTCCTCTCCTTGCTCCTGCAGGACCTCCAGGTGCTGCAGGAGACCCAGGACAAGATGGAATGGAGGGGCTCAGTTATGATGGAGCTTCTGGTACTGTCTTCTGTTTCTTGAACCTTCCTCAACCCATCCATTCGCTGATTGTATTTATAATGCTTTGTTTCAGGAGTACTCCATTGGAGTAAATCTGTTCACAATATTTCTGATTCTTAATTTGCTATTTTCTTCCATAATGCTGAGTTCAAAGGTTGAGGGAAAGTTCCTTCCACTTCAGCGGCGGGCGTACGCCAAGAGCCAGGGTGTTCCTCAGGGCCCCTGCTAGTTATACTGGCTTATTCGGACGCCTCTGAAATTCTAACTTTGGGAAATAACTGCTAAGCATTTCTAAAGCACGGAATTTCAATACAAGTGCATTCAGAATGGATGAAGAATATGAGGTGGTCTATCTCCCACCTTAAAGTCCCTTGGTTCCTGTTTTGCATAGACCACGGCCAGGCAAACCTTTTGTTTCTATTATATTCCCGGGTGAAATGACTGACTATTGAAGGAGGGCAGACACATTTTGAGGTGCTAATCCTCATCCCAGCCGCTTCACACTCGGCCGATGGTCACAGACTGATGATGCCATCAGGACCACATCATCTGCAAAAAGCAGCGATAAGATCCCCAGACCACCGAACCGCAACCCCTCCCCACCACGACTACACCTTTCTGATTTCCTGCCCATGAATATCACACACAGGATTGGTGATAAAGCGCAGCCCTGGCGGAGATATATAGATATATAGGTAAACAGTAGAATCTTAAAATCACATCTCAGATAAACTGGCAGCCAATGAAGTTCAGCAAGGATTGGAGCAATGTGATCAAATTTTCTAGTTCTAGTCAAGATTCTGGCAGCAGCATTCTGTACCATCTGAAGACATTTAATACTCTTTTTTGGAAGGCCATAGAGTAAACCATTACAGTAATCCAACTGTGAAGATACAAATGCATGAATTAGAGTCTCTGCATCTATCAAAGATAAAATTGGCTGAATCTTTGTAATGTTGCGAACATGGAAAAATGCAATTTTAGTAATCTCTTTAATGTGCTTTGTTTTAGCAGGCCCGTGGTCTGTAGTTGCTCTAAAGGTCCTAACTAGGCTGATTAAGGGCACCTGGGCAGATCACTTATAGAGGTGTGTTCCAGCACACATGGTGTTGGTTTGTTACTTAGGTTGGTTTGTGTTTTAGTTTAGTTAGCATGCAACACGCACCACAAATATTCACCTACAGACGTTCACACCTCATTCTAGGTTATTGTAGGTGTATGTACTGAATATATGTGGTGCGTGTTGCATGCTAACCAAACTAAGAAACAAAACAAACTAAGAAACTAACAAACAACAGCAGATGTGGTGCCAGGAGGGTCACAAGGACTATATAAGTGACATGCCCAGGTGCTCTTAGTTAGCCTAATTACGGCCTATCCAGCCAATAAGGACCAGAGGCCTGCTAAAACAAGGCAGGGCCGTCACAAGATAATTTCATCAAGTCATTAGCTGTGAGGGCCAGATTATCAGGAGACGACTGCTTTTGAGTTAATTCTGCAACAGTGTCAAACAGGAATCTTGTATTATTTGTATTAGTCCTAATTGACATTGTGCAGCATTAAGTTTATTCTGCTGAAAAGGCTCATTTGTAATGTAATAAACTATCATTCTTTATAGGAGACATTGAGCTTTGTTTAACGCCATTTTTGATATATATATATGTATATATATATATATATATGTATATATATATATATATATACACATATATATATATGTATGTATATATATATATATATATATATATATATACACACACACACACACAGTATATACATATATCTGAATAAAGGTAGGCAGGTTTTTAATTATGTGCCCTCGATGGACAACAGTAATCTCTTGTCAAGACGAGCGCTTTTCACAAATTATTTTAAATGGTAGGTCAGCTACTGTAGCTACACATTCTATTTCCAAAAGTGAAATGTGGATATGTCTACTTATATTTCTATCATATAATTTCAATAAATTACATAATGCTCTGTTATAAACACGCATGTAACAATCAATAGAACTATAGCCACAAGTGTCTGGTCTACTGATTGATGCATAAGAACCTTCTGGATAGTCTCTGAGAAAAGTCTTCAAAAATTGTCGTAGAGGTGCGTACTCACACACGGTTCAACCGCTCGCTCCGGCTCGGCATATCCAGTAGACAGAAAATGATTTAGAAGACGACAATCTGTCACCGACAGCCACTGATAAAACGATAAAAAAAAGAAATATCACCCCGGCCTCTCCTCCTTATACATCCATCAATGCCAGAAAAAGCAAAAGAAAAAAAAAAAGAGAAACAGTGAATCAATTCCATGCGGAGGAGAGGCTGACTGATTACACAGACGCAGTGCCAAGCATTTTAAACCACTAAAGTGCCAACCGGCCGGCTCCGGGGCCGTGGAAGTGGGTGGGGCAGGGGGTGGTGTGTGTGGGGGTGTGTGTGTGGGAGTCCTCACAGTGAGCACGATGCCGAGCAGCTTATTCATGGCCGGAGTCTTTAAATGGCACAATCAAGACATGCGACGCACGCCCCGTGCCTCTGGTCTCACATCTGATCGAGGCAAACGGGGCCGAAAAGAAGAGCAGAACACAATGGAATGTTACACAGTGATGCATTGTATCTTCAGCCATGGTCAGGCAGGCAGGTGTCTGGGGGGGCGTCAGTAGCCCTCGTGAGCGGGCTCTGCCTGGGAGTGCAGCCTGGCTGAGCTGGGGACTTTCCACGGGCCCGGGGTGATGGGGGCCTTCTTGCTACTGGACGTCCCGTTGCAGCCGGGGTCTTGGATGCTACTACTCGAGCCGCGGGTGTCCCGTTTGGTGAGGTCCTGCTGCTGCCCGCGGTATGCGCCCTCCATGGTCTCCTCCGCGTTGTCTCGGTCCCGTCGCCTCAGGGTGGGGTTGTCGCCGTCGGACCCCGCCCTCTCCCTGTGGGATCTGGACTCTGGCTCGGCCCCTCGGTCTTTGGTCCGCCTGTCAACGGTCCCCCTGTCAACGGTCCCCCTGTCAATGGTCCCCCTCTCAATGGTCCCCCTCTCAACGGTCCCCCTGTCAATGGTCCCCCTGTCAATGGTCCCCCTGTCCATGGTCCCCCTGTCCATGGTCCCCTCCGGCTCCAAGACGGCTGGGTCGTCCCTGCGCCTGCGCTCCCCGGTGGGCTGCTGTCCAGCGGGGCGCCTGGGGCTCTGGGGCTCCCCCCCCGCGCTCTGCTGGGGCGAGGTGGGGTCCTGCTCCCTGCGGGAGCCCTTCCTGGGGCTGGCGGAGCGGCGGTCTCTCTGCCCGTGGGCCCTCCTCTCCCGGCCAGTTTCCTCCAGCGACCCTCTGTGGGCCTTCCTGGGGCTCTGGGACCTCTCGCCCCGCGCCGCTCTCACGGGACTGGGGGACAGGCTGTCCTGGTAGGGCGGCCCCCTGGAGCTCTGGTCATGGGCGGCAGCGTGCGGCACAAGTGGAGACACCTCAGAGGTGGAGGAGGGAGCGGCTGGAGACGACTCATCAGATACACAGAGCCCGGAGGAGCTAGAGGTCGCGATGTTCACATTGTTCTTTGAGCCTGTACAGCACGCACGCACGCACACACACACGCACACACGCGCACACGCACGCACACACACACACGCACGCGCACGCACGCACGCACGCACGCACGCACGCACGCGCGCACGCACACACACACACCGTTTCAACTGTCCCATTTGGATGAAAGCATCTGTACATTCAATTACACCTACCCAGACATGGAAGTAATGGATTACAGAGGCAGAGAATATAACACGCTGTTGTATATTTTGCATGCTCGAAATAAACTTCTGACAGACTGAAATGACACGCAGTAGAAGCACAAGTTTCTGACGTTACAGAAAATAAAAGGCTTTCATTCCCCTGTGTGTCTCACTCGGTAATAATAGGTGCTGCAAACCAGCGGCAGTATAAGCCGGAAGATATTTATCAGCCTGATGACACAGCCGTCAAAAGCAAACTTGCTTGTGTTCACTTCTGAGTTCAATTTGCCCCCAGAGCTGATAAGTATAGCACAGCTGTGATTCACAGCAGATATTGATGCAGTGGGGAGAAAGAAAACAGAGAGCGAGAGAGAGAGAAACAAAGGTGATGGACATAGTGGCGCTGAAATGAGCTTTTGGGTTCGTTTCTATGCTTGACATCTCATAGAAGCTCTAGATTAACCTTTGGGTTTGGGGTGCCCATGCCAGTGAATGCACGCGCATCCTTTTCATCATTCGTCACTCATGCAGTCGATATCTAGTTACAAGCTTTGTTGTTTCAGGTTGCAACCTTGTACACTGTGTTCCATGGCATGTCAGCTTTGGTAATATAACTTCGAAACAACCTATGGGGCATCATAAGCCTTCCAGTACTCCTATGGGTGGGTTTAGCCTCCTGGGAATCACTGCTTTAGTTTAGACCACTGCTCCGTCAAAGGGCCTTCTCACAACACACATTAACAATCCCTATACACGCACGCACGTGCACACACAATTTGAGCATTTAAAAGGCTAAAACACCATCCCCACTCTGCCTAAAACAAATCAAGTCTAATTTGATTTAAAGTTTAACCAAACACTGAAATCAAATAGAAAGAACAGCACACAACTGTAGGTTGAACACAAGCTCATCATTTACAAGACTTCAACATCATTTAAGTGTTTTTTACAGTTTATTATCAATGCCTATGAGCCATGCTAGCTCAAAAGACATGGTGGTGGGCCGTGGGCTCTGCCTGAGCTACAAACTACTTTCAGAGTGACTACAGGTGTGACGCACACAGCAGGGAATTATTCTGAAGAGAGTCGACAGTGTTTACCAAGGTTATTAGGGACAGACCGAGAAAGGCAGCGAGGCCTTTAGTGACGCTCTGGTTTCGTGTAGTGGCACAGGGTGGAAGAACAGTTCAGACCTATAGGAGGAGGAAATAAAGAGGTAGAAATGGAGAGCAGTGCACAGCAGTAGGAGGAGCGACGGCGAAAGACAGAAAAGGCAAAGAGGTGCAGAGGTAGGTTGAGAAGAGACAGGGTTCAAAAGAGAAGCTTTGCAACACATGCGTGAGAACAGGACAAGGTTCACTAATCAAGCCTTTTGCTACTGTCGGGCAAAATACCATGTACCTCTCAATGTTGTGTGGAGCTTTTTATGCCAATGTTTTGAGTATAACTATGTTATAGTTAATGTGGTCAACTGCCGTACACCCAAGATTTGGGAAACATGGTCAAAAAGGTTTTGTTCTTCCGTATGGAGATACAAGGTTATCATCCGAAAGCAGTGAAATCCATAGACATAAAAAGCTTCCATACCCTGATATTCTGCTGTGTCACTGTGATGCTATTGATAAGGGCAACAAGCTAACAAGCCGCTGTGCAGGCACTCACTTTGATCGGGAACGAGACCCAGGCCAGGCCGGAGGAGCAGGTGGACTTTGTTGCCCCCTGCCTGGATCAACTCGATGGCCCGTGTGTGTGTGATGCCCTGGGTGGCCTCTCCGTTGATCTCTACTATTTGATCTCCCACCTGCGAAACAGAGGTCAGTTCTGTGCCAACACGCACGTCACAGATCATCCCCACTTCAACATGAAACACTGTGGCACACTTACAGATGTAATTCAATGTAGATGCACGAAGCATTCGCTAAAGATGACAATTTGAGTGAATGTTAAAAATACATAATTAAAAAAGGTCATAATAAGCTCACCATGCACATATGTGATGGATACTAGCTCATGTGTAATGAATAGTGGGCTTAAAGTGCCTTTGGAAAACCTGCAGCTGCCTTGACCATTTATTGCAGGTAACCGGTATACCACAGCACCACAGCGGTCAAATGCTGTAGTGCAGGTGACGGCAAATACAGTAGACTCACGTGTATCCTGCCATCCTTGAGAGCGGGCCCTTCCTCAGCCAGTCGGAGGATGAACAGCCCCATGTTGTATTCCTTGCCCCCTCGTAGACTGAAGCCGAAGCCCCTCTGGCTTCGCTCCAGCTCTACCACAAAGCAGCCCTGGGTGCACCAACGGGCAACAATGTTAGCGTTCAATGCTCCGAGCTCTGCTGGTGTTCAGGACGCAACTTGACAAAGGCCTCTGAGTTTCTTTAGTCTGGAGAGGTGACTCAGGCACAACAGTGCAATCTCAGAAAGAACAGTTCTCTCACACTGAGCGAGTTCGTGCTGTGTTCTCACCTGCTTAGGCCCTGAGGTGATGAGCGTTCCCAAATCTCTAACTGGGAATGAGGTGTCCTCAGAGTCACCATTCCTGCACCAGCAACACACAGCACAAAACATTAAATTATCAAAGATACCTAGAACATTTAACCCTTTGTCTCCCCTGCCCTCCCAATAAGCATGTATTATTTTATTTTGTATACATTTCCCAAATCTTTTTAATAGACTTGTATAGTTTCAAAAATGTATATTCCTATGTCCAATACTATAGTATAGATCTGTAACATAATGTCTTATATTGATCTTCATTTTTGTCTATGTGCAGTACAATGTAAAATGTGTTTTGAAAGTCGTCCTGAAAATAAATGTATTATTATTATGACAATAGCGTTAAGTAGAGAGTTTAAGAATAGTGGGTGTGCAGGTTGCTGCCATTGAAATGTAAAATATATTTGTTTGAGCCAATGTAAAAACATATACGGTACCCTGCCAACAAAACCAAAAACAGGCATTTCATTTTAGAAATATGTACTGCTGTGCTGCTCCACACCGTTTTGCATGAGCTACTACACGTTTAATCTATGGATAGTTCCAGAACGTCTCCATAGCCACAAAGCAGCCATAAATCTCTACCCATTGAGCTTCCTTCGCTAGGGTGCAGCCAGCGCTGTGCCTTCAATATAACTCCCAGGGTCCCTCTCTGTGGTTTTATTATACCAGCGCGGGCCGGTGGCTGTAATTCCCTCATAGAGCCGTGTTCCCTTTACAGTTCAGTGGCAGACAGCTGTACTTTAATGCTCTGCAGAGCTCATTACGGGGCCTTTGTGCCTCACTATCGACACACTCAGAGACGGCTGCTGGCTCTGGCTCACAGGGGACTATACGTACTTCATGCTGCCAAGCTGACACTCCCAACTCATATTTAGCCTGTGCTGACCCTGACCGCGCGTTGGACATTAAAGCTGCTAGGAATAGGATGTTAGAGTTGTAGCAGGTAAGGTTGTGTAAGTCAACAACCCAAACGCTCTTATGAAGAGATAAGCGCTATCAACCAGAGCACATATTCTCAAGAGCATTTCACCGACTGATAACTGACAGTTGTTCATGGCCTTTATAAGAAATGACACTAAATGCATAGCTCTATAATAATCTCCACCTACAGTACTTGCCATAGTCAGAGAGGCTGGAGAACACAAGGTCTCTAAATGAATAGAAACCTGTGCAAAGGGGGGTGTGGCTACTATAATGCATTCAAAGTCACAGGTAGTCGTGTTTGTAAAGGGAAGATCACAGAGGAGAAGGGGGGGGGGGGGCTCTCAAATCTCCTTTCTTTTCTGCACAGAGAGTGTGCAAATATTTCCTCTTACCAAATAACCAGAGTAGTTAGGGACACTGCGGGGGAACAATGTGGAACAATGGGGCACCAGCCGAGTTAAAGGGTCACGTTCAGCTGTGTTTTTTCGTCTGTGTCTGATTACAAGCTGCCTGTATGTTCTGTAGGTGTGGACGTGTATGTTTACACTGTCCACATGTATACTGTACCTGTCTATGTGGCTGGAAGGCTGCTGGCCTACCGCTCTGTGTTGTGTCAATGGGCTCTGCTTGGCTGAACTGGTTCCAGACGGAGGGCCGCTATCTAGAAAACACACACACAAAACAGCATCATCATTATGTAACACGGAGAAACACACGATTAAGAGACAAGCTTCCATTTGTGTGAAATTAGCCATGGGGCCATAGCGTTTATACATGTTTTGGTATGAAAGTCTCTACCCCTCTCCGGGCTCAGATCTTCTCTACTGCTCCCCCTACCGCTCTCGTAGGGCCACTACACTTTCTATGGCTTTCTATCCCATAACGCTGCACATTGTTTATTGGACAGTTGTTTGGACAGCCACAGTCTGATGTGAAGGAAACTTTGGGTTCAGGGGGTATTGTACATTTAACACAGTATAGGCTTATATTTAAAGTACAGCTTTACTCCCAGCTCTAAGCCTGACTCCATCCACTGAACAATGTTGAAAAATGCTAAAACGTTACAGCTGAGAGTAAAATGGCTGAAGGGTCATTAACAGTGCCGTTAACATTTGAATTTGATGACACACCAACTGTTCCCAAAGTATGTCTGTAAGCCAGCAAGACCCTTGGGAGGTTTTAAATGAATATGACGTTTAGAGCCATTTTAAACCCATAAAAATATAAAAATGTTTATATACAGTAACAATGTGAATTTAGTCAATATTAACACAAGCACTGACGTGTCTCTTCACAGTTCAGTCCTAGTATTTAGTTCCTCTTTAATACAGTGTGTGTTTATGATGCTTGTGCTGGTGTGGATGATCACAGTACCATCTTCAGGCACCACGGTGAGCGTAACAGAGGTGCCTGCCTCCTTGATCAGCTGGACAATATCGTTGTGGGAGAGGTCCATGATGGTCTTTCCGTTGACCGCAGAGATGCGGTCCCCCACCTTCATCTGGCCCGTACGGTCCGTAGGGCTGCCCTCGATGATGCGGCCGATCTTGTGAGGGATGACTGGCATGGAGAGAGCGTGTCCGTTAGAACAACCGTCCGCCACTTCAAAGTTACACTAACACACACACACACACCACTTTCAACAGAAAAGACATGGAATGTCTGTCTATTGTAAGCTACTGTATATCAGTTGTTATTTTGGCTAGCCAAGCACAGATTGGATGTGGATTTGCTCTTTAGTGAAGCAAAACAAGCGTGATGTGTTGCTATGAATCTAATCAATGTACAGAAACTAATAGTAATACAAGTACTAGTTGTTAAATTCCATGTTTGTAATGGGCGGTATGGTGTAAAAGGCAGGGTTAGTTATTCTGGAGAACGCTTGCTAACTTCGAGCTCAAATCTAAACAATATCCCTCTGCAGTGCCGCCACACTTATTGAAATGTATTGTGAAGTGTAGAAGTATCGGATTCGTTTTTCACGCACAGAAAACGGTAAGCTAGCGAAATGCGAGGAGATATTTGTTGAACTTAACAAAAAGCGTATTAGCTTACAATTAGCTTGCCATAGCTGACTGTACAGTGCCTTTAAGACTGGATGCTACCATCTGGTTCTTACACCTGTTTCCATGTACTGCACTGATTCATACACACAACCACACAGCAGCAACACAGTGAAGGCTGTCTCACCACCAGGTGGAGGCTTGTTCTTGGACGTCAGGATGACGAAGCCAAAGCCCTCATTGTCTCGCCGCTGCAGGGTTACGTCAAAGCTCTCTGCCCGGGACTGGTGGGATGGGTAGAAGGGCAGGGCGGCCACCGCCTCTGCGCGGGGCGGTTTGGGGGAGCCGTTGACCAGGGCTGAGGCCACCTGCTGGGGCTGCTGGCTGACCCCTTCCTCCCCTTCTCCTCCTCCGACATCTGACAAGTGAGGAGATGCAGACGCATGAAGGGAAGCAGTCTTAAATCTGCACCGGCGGTCGGCCATCTGTCTCTGCGTCTCGTTTGACAGAGGGTGATCCGTCTCAGCAGAGAATTCAATTGAAGAAATGACAAACGACAGGAGGAGCAGATGATGCTGTGCTGTTGTGTTGCTAGAACAATAGTTCTAGAGGGCCGGAACCCCTGCACCCTCCCCATGGTATATAGAGCTTTCATTTATGTAGCTTTGAATTAGCCATTAAAGGCCCTTAAAGCTGCTCCCTCTCTCTGGAGACTGTACCCATTGGCCAACCTGCTCTAGCTGTGTGAGTGCACTCATGTGATTGACAGGCTAGGTGATTAGCTGGACCAATTAGGGAAAAGAGGCCCTGATTGGTCAGAAGTCTTCAGGTGCAAAGGGCTATCAACTAGAGCACATACCAGTACTAGTACTAGCTGACTGATGTTTGGCATTATTAGCAGATAACCCCGTTTACAGCTCTACAATCCTACCCATAACAGTTTGATGCCTGACATATAAATATTTGTACAATATGCGATAAGTCGTTACAGATAACGATATCTAAGATAAATGCCCAATGTTGTGTTTATTTCACACACTATACAATGTGAGACTAAGTGACTATTTCAAAGCTGAATTAAAAACAGTTTATGCATTACAAAATGTGTGCGTATAATGCAAAGAAACAAATAAACAGCTCTATATTAGAAATGAAGCAATTTCAGAATGTATTATTCATGATACAAGCTGATGTGATGCAACCTCTGTGTGTGCTTTCGTTTTGCCGAGTCAGTTTTTTACCATTGAGAATATCTCAGTAACCCCAATCCAAAACAAACATCTTGGATGATTGATTTGGGTAGTGGATCGTGATTCCTGATCAACTGTTGCAACCCGTCAGAATTAAAAGTAATTTCAGTGCTGCCTGGTCCTACACACAGAGTGATTATTTGTTGCAGCAAACAAGACTGCATGCAGTTGGGGTTGGTGTTGAAATAGAAACATCAGCGTGTCTTGTTTTCCTTTGAGATGGAAATCAACTCCACTGTCTGATCTCATCTACAGTGTCTAGTCTAATGTATCTTCAAACAGCTACAGGACATTCAGCCTCAGGAACAGAAAAGACAAAGCTATTCTCTTAACATTTTCACACCTATATTAAAAGCACTAATCTTATTCAGATAGTAGATGAAAACCTCCCTTTGATTTTTTAAATATATTTGTTTTAGCCAATGTAAAAACAGATGGGACACATACAATTAATATCAAAACTAAAAAAAAATCAAGGCCAGCTCAAGTTATGTCAAGTCACGTAGCTCTAGTGGAATAAGCCGAGTTCAGACCTCATAACAACAAAATGGGCCTTGCACAAATACTTCAGAGACCAATTCATCTCCGAGCCCAGCTGTTAAATAATATATAAAAACATACAAACACACAGCTCAGCACAACATGAAAGAACTCTCCAAAGTGTAATCTACAAAGCACATTTATAAGACAGACTTGCTACAAAGTACTACAGACAAACGGTATAATCTGGGGGTGTAATGGAAGTTCTATTCTACTAACTGTGTTTTATACAACATTAATTACTTCATTTATTTGAAGAAATTGTGAAGGTTAGCCCAGTATGTCTCCTTTAAATAATGTATTTGTTGAGATTAGAGCCACCATTATGTCATCCAATACACACTTCACAGTGAAAATCCCACATCAAAGCCTCTCTTAGAGGATCACTGTCACAGTACTGTAGCACCCTGCTACTAAACTATAAAACCATATTCAGGCCAGACCCACCTGCGTGTGCTAGCTTCCTGCGCACTGTTAGCATGACTTGGCCGTTGCGCGCGGCGTTGGTCATCAGCTCCAGCACCTGTTTGTGGGACTTGCCCTTGACCGCCACGCCGTCTATGCAGAGCAGCTCGTCCCCTGCCCGCAAGCGGCCGTCCTTCTCCGCTGCACCCAGTGGCACGATGGCACCGATGTACACCTGTGGAGCCCAGCACACAGGCAGTTCATAGAGTCTCTAAGCACTACAAACGCAACATGTGTTTTGTTATGGCATTCCCTTGCTCCAGTGACCCGTAGCAAAGGGCCCAATGCAGCATAACACTCCATTCTTCTTAAAGCTACGATGCAGAACTAACTCAATATAGCCTAGATTAAGGTTAATATCATACCTAGTATACCTTTAATCCTATGCTAATGTTAATAACGGCTTGACCTCATGAAAGTCAATATGAAACAAGAGATGGGAACCTACGGGCTGATCAGGTCCCTCTCCTCCCAGAACTCTGAAGCCAAAGCCCGACTCCTGGTTCCTCTTGATGAACACGTCCAGGTCCTTGGTGTAGGGAGCTGTCCATGCACAACGAGACACGCGCCGTGTTAGTAGCCAATACCCAGCAGTGACACCGGGGATCATCTAGTGCTATACGCGCAGCCGCGGGCTTACGTTTGCTCTCCTGCATGGCCTTGGACCTCAGGTAGAGCGCAGAGGCGTCAGGTTTGGGGGATGAGGAGCGCAGGCTGTTGGAGGGGAAGGGCAGCGGGGGGAGGTCTGAGTGGGTCAGGGTCTCTGTGCTGCTGCTCATCTCCTGCCTCTGCTGCTGGGCTGGGGCCGCAGGGGTCTGGTGGGAGGCATTATGGGACATGGCCTAGGACACAAGCAACGGATGGCCACAAAAAAAACGAGGCGGTGTTATTCTACCTCCCACGTGTGTCCAACGGTGATATGGCGTATTACTGTGTATAAGCTAGCTAGAAGCTGTCTGCGCTCTAGTTACAGGCTGTGGAACATCTTAAACACTAATACAATAATTACAATCTCTGAAGGAACAGCCGGTCTTGCTATTGTTAGCTGCCTGAACAATGTAGCAAACATCGCACGTACACAAACAGTCTGTGTTTGCTTTAAACAGAAACTGACACAGCAGCATTTCACCCACTCAGTGTAAATGCCTAGGTTCATTTTGCCGACTCCAAAGGGATATTAAACAAATATATACAACAAATGCTCTTTCCAGATGATCCAAGCATACTGCGCATTTTGCGTCAACTTACCGGTTTTAGGGATTTCACGGGTGAAGTTTGTCCTGCAGAGAGAGAGAGCAAGAGAGGGATGGCGGGAGAGAGAGAGGGGGAGGGGGAGAGAGAGAGAGAGAGAGAGATGTTTAAGACATCGGCAGTGATATAGTATAGGACAACGTATCATCAAACCTGCTGGCCTACTTCGTCGACAGAGGTGTGTTTTACACTCGCCCTCATCTCGCATGCGGTCGCACACCACACCCTGCTCTGGTGCAAGGTTAGTGTAGTAATACAGTAACATACACATTTTTAACCCTTTGCGACGTCGCGCCTGCCTCTGGAACCTGTCGTAATGCCACACAACCAGTGGGTGGCAGTACTGTATAACCCAACGTCAACACAGGGCAGGAGAAAGAGAGCGAAATAGCAACTGGGTGAACCTCATCGCCTGTTTTGCTATTCTTTTACATCATATCTGATTCTGCTGTTGAGTGGCCGCAGTACACATAACACATACAGATGATAACACAGATACGTATCAGGAGAATCATTCTGTAACGAGGCACAGCCACATATAGATCACACCTAATCCTATGGCAAAAGGAAGGCTGCATTGCATTGCAGCTGAATTCCAGTTCATTCTAGAGTATTCTCTTGAGGAGTGCAGAATCATTGCATCTCTGCAGTGCTGTGATTGCAGGGAGGTTTTCCACCGCAAACCATGAGCCATAAGACACAATGTTGTTTGTCCAGCTGCACCGGTGGCCACTCTGTCTTGGGACTTAACAATAGGAAGAATAGGGGACAGAGTACAGTCATACAACGAGAAATAAATAGACAGCCGGGTCTAATCTTGGTATGTCAGTGACCTAGGGGCAAGCCCTGCAAGCGCCGCTTCCTTTAGGAAGCACCTGTGTGTGAGCGCCTCCGCGCGTGTGTGCGTGCACACACGCACACATCCCCACTGGCTGTTCACAGCAGAGGCTGGCCAAGTGCACCGTCCGTCCGTACGGGCGCACCACTGTGATGTGCTGAATCTAGGCTGCAGTTGAGGCAAAATGGAACAAGCTCTCCAGATCACTGACAGCCTCCTCTTTGAAGTGGAGAGAAGGGCAATGATTATAGTACCCACCGCGCACGACGTCGCCCCGGCTGCCAATGCTGGCTGCCACCGATGGCTTCAAAGAGATGAATTCACTCATCCCAGCCTATCGGTGTTCATAAACACCTCCCTGTGCCCTCCTCACGCACACACAATCGCTGTGACTCAGGAGAACCACCACGTCTCTCGTTAAGGCCGCCCGGGGGGGCCGGGCGCGGCACTCTGTGTGTGTACCGAGCATGACTTCCTGCCCCGTTTTGGGAAGGGGCGGCAGCAGGAAGTGGAAGGACGACGGAGGCTCGAGCGTGAAATTGCATTATTAAAACACTGGGAAGCTCTTGTGTTGCTGAGCATGGGAGGAGGGGGGGCGGGGGGGAATCTGGCCATGGGCCTGGATCCACCTCCACCTGAGTTGGACCCAGTGGTCCCGCGGCTGATTAAAGCCCTGTGAGCGCTGCAGTGCAGGCTCACATCTCAGAGGCGCTTTAATTACGCTTTTGTGATGCAGACAATGCCTGCGCCTAGCTTTCTCTCACCTCATTAAAGTGCGTTTTATTTGAGGGCTAGCGTAATTAGACTGATACAAACGTGCCGTTATTAAGACATTGTCCGGGCCAAGCCTCGAGACATCTCCTTGTGTGGTTCATCTCTTGTATTAAACTCTGTTCTGATAACGGTGTCAGCAAAGGCAGTATTAACAGTAGTGGTGTTAGTGGAACTATCAGCGATAATAATAGTGATAATAAAATAGTATGACAGTAGTGGTATAATGGCAGTAGTATTAGATATTAAGGAACAGGCTCGTTTAAGGATGACACTTCTGCCTAGTAGTAGTAGTAGCACCAGTAATGGTAATAGTGGTAGTAATATAGTTAGTATTAGTAGTAGCAGTAATATAGTACAGTACTAATTACAATAGCAGCAGTAGCAGCATACTGTACAGCAGTATACTAGCAGTAGTATACTACTGTACAGCAGTATACTAGCAGTAGTATACTACTGTACAGTAGTATTCTAGCACTATTAGCATGAATAGCAGCAAGGCCTGTTTGACAGCGTGTCTCACCTCCTCTCAGCACCAGCACGGTGACCTCGCTGCCCACCGGCATCTCCTTCAGTATGTCCACCACCTGGGCGTGGCTGAGCGTCTGCACATTCTGCCGGTTTATCTCCTTGACGACGTCGCCCTTCAGCAGGCCGCGGCACCACTGGGCATCCAGGATCATCTTCACCTTCTGGCCCAGCGGGCAGTCGGCGATGGCGAAGCCGAAGCCCCCGGGGCCCTTCACCAGCGGGAGGCTCACCAGCTCGGGCTGCAGCAGGGTGGGGTCAGGGCCCTCCGCTACCTGGGGCGGGTGGTGGTGGTGGCGGTGGTGGTGGTGTTGGCGCCCCCCGTTGGTCATGGGCGGCACTGCGGCGGCCGGCCTGGGGAGCGTCCCTCCGTCGGGGCTGGTCCAGCGGGGGTCCGGCGGGGGTCCGGCGGCTGAGGGGGAGGCGCCCGCCTCCCTGGAGGCGTCCTCGCTGCTCACGCTGCCGTCCTGGGGCAGGGGGTAGCCGCGGCACAGCACCATGTCCACATACTGGTTGACTGGGATGGACTGGAACATCTGGACCACGTCTGCGTGAGTCTTGCCCAGCACGCACTCCCCGTTGATGTCCACGATCACGTCACCTGGGGGTGGGGGGAGATGTGTCAGGAGCAGAGCTAGTCTGAAAACATATCGTGTATTCAGACGTGTCTCTCTTTTGGCGGCTGCTTAAAGCTGCGACACTGGGACACCAACGAGCGAGACGTCTTATTACAGTTATTACGGTTAGTCAATCTTGCCAACTATGAGCTCAAATCCAAACAGTATCGCTCCACACTCACACGCAGAAACACATTGTCAAGCAAAGTGTAGTGCTATGGCTTTGTTGATACGAGCGGTGTTCGCCACTTTGTTTATGTTACTATTTACGGAGCCAGGGCTGTGTAGAAGTACCAGATTGTTTTTTTAACATGCACAGAGAACAATAAGATAGCGAAATGCAAGGAGATATTTAGTGAATTTGACAAAAAGTGTACTAGCTTACATTTAGCTTGCTATAGCTGACTTTACCCTTAACCCTAACGAGAACTACCGTATTTGCATTAAATCAGGCAGATGTACAGTATGCTACTCCCACAATCATATCTTGAGTTGAAAATGTCACAATTAACTCTGACAATACACTCAATTTTGTTCATCATATGCTAAATGTTAAATTAACTTCCGCACACTGCCAAACGATTTTAGGAAAGCAAGCCCAACAAACAGCTGGCTATTTTTCTATTCTCTTTCAGACGGTGGTTTAAGCCCAACAGCAGATGGACTTGGACTGTTATGAAACACCATTAGGCAGCATTCTTTCTGATTTGTGGGCAGGGATATAACATAAAACAAAGCTTGTGTGCAGCACCATCAACAGTGAAGTTCCCATGAATCGTGCCCATTCCGTGGTTACTGTACATAGATGACACACAGAAAGAGAGAGGCAGCCGGAGGATTCAGTTTGGCTTTCTCTTTCTCCTTCACTCTCAGCTCATACTGCTCCACCAAGTACAACTAGAGAGGGGGGCGG
>JAODUK010042986.1:8037-20399 GCA_027564635.1 Typhlichthys eigenmanni
CTAACCTAATTAGGGTTATATGCATGTTAACCTAATTAGGGTTATATGCATTCTAACCTAATTAGGGTTATATGCATGTTAACCTAATTAGGGTTATATGCATTCTAACCTAATTAGGGTTATATGCATTCTAACCTAATTAGGGTTATATGCATGTTAACCTAATTAGGGTTATATGCATTCTAACCTAATTAGGGTTATATGCATGCTAACCTAATTAGGGTTATATGCATGTTAACCTAATTAGGGTTATATGCATTCTAACCTAATTAGGGTTATATGCATGCTAACCTAATTAGGGTTATATGCATGCTAACCTAATTAGGGTTATATGCATGCTAACATAATTAAAGTACGTCTCTATGAATGTGGAGCAATGGAGATGTTCTTTAGAATTGGCTTCTCGTGATCACAGTTTGACGCATCCTGGTAAATGTTAAAAATAATGCCCTGGCAATGAAACCACATAATAACAATAATTATTGCTAATGACGTTGAGTATCCAAGAGGCAAAAGAAGCTGCTTTGGAAGACAAGGAAAGGACGGTAAAGACACATGGTGCAGTTCCACACACATTCATTCGTGAGACAGAAATGTCCTCATCACCTCATACAAAAGGTAATGGGAAAGGGGCTGCTCTCTTAATTGTTTCTAGATGCATATTTGACCGACAAACACATACATACACAGAGAGAGAGAGAGAGAGAGAGAGAGAGAGAGAGAGAGACAAAGAGAGAGGTAGAGAGAGGTAGCGAGAGAGACAGACAGAGAGAGAGAAAGCGGTAGAGAGAGAGAGGTAGACAGAGAGGCTAATAAAGACGCTGCACTTCAGATGGATCAGATACGTTTCACTCCAGGCTGCATTCAAGCTAATTACCTCCCTCCTGACTTCAACAGTGGTCCACCGCTGCTAAAATAAACAGGCTTCGTGGCCGTATGAGAGAGGAGGGAACCAGACATTAATATTTCATCACCGAGTCCAAGGTAAACAATGTCAGTTGGACTCACTCGTCAAGCAATTATATTCTAATTGAGATAAAGCGCTTTATGTTAAGTGGAACATTCTCTGCACTCAAGGGGCAACCCGTATGTCCAGCATTTTATGCTGTAGTTATAGCAGATGGGCAATATGGGATTGCGGGGCTTGTAAAATTAGAAAAAATACAGAAAAAATACACTGGATTCCATGGTTGACCTTGGTAAGGTCACATCTTGACATTTCCAACTAACGGCGGTACCAGACTAGGTACAGTAGCAATGTGTAGCAAGCGCACATACTCGATATCAATATCGATTATATTAATTTAAGCAGCAGAATCCAGAAAGGGTTGGAACCCAAGACATTGCAGGACACCACCCCACTCTTGAAAGCAAAAAAGTGCATCAATCCTTTAGCTGCACAGTGTCGTGTAAAGGAGGACATTTATTTTGTATGCAAGAAGCAACTACATTCAAGGCAAGGCATCCTATTATTAAAAAAACAAAGAAAAACAAGTGTTCTAATGCTGATTTTACTGTAATACATAATAAATGTTGTATCAAGAAGACACATGCTAAATCATGTCCAAAAGCTGTTTTGAAATGAGCAAGGGAGGGGTTAGAATTAGTAGTTAGTACTAGGGATGGCACAATCCAGTTTTCTCAGTTACGATACCGATACAGATACCGGCACTTTGGGTATCGGCCGATACCGAGTACCGATCCCATTCCAGTGTTAAATTAAGTTTAAGTTAATTTGCAAAGTAAATAACAGCCTATCTCTATGGTGGGACTTAGATGTATTTTAGATGCCTGCTGCTGATAGTGTGGCCTGTGTAGGTTAGACATGGCTGATGCTTGACAGTAGACCCCATGGATTGGTTACAACTGTCCAATTGTCGCCGATACCGATCCAGCTATTTAAGTCAGTATCGGACAGATTTCTTATCTCAGTATCGTACCGGTGCCATCCCTAGTTCGTACTTTGTAGAATTTTACCAATTAAGCAGCCTGCTGCACAATGGTCAGATGGTGAAGCTTTAACACATTTTATTTTTATCTTTTATTTAAAACAATTTAAAAAGAGCAGGAATTGCCAAAGGAAAAACAGACAGATGCCACCAATGCACCCGAGTCATTATTGTCACACTTTCCACGTTTCAAAGACCGAGCACGTTTTCCAGCTATGGCAAATTGCCATAGACGCCCATTGCCGCTAGACGATAATGCCTTCAGCTTTCATACCAGATAGCTGGCTAGCATGATTACTGCCCTGCTGTTGTATTCGATCCTCCTGACTGGTTAAATGGGTATCGGATGGTAGCGTTTGAAGGAGACCTGTTACCCGATAACAACAAAAAACAGATACCGTGTGTGTGTGTGTGTGATTCTTTGTGTGTGTGTGTATTTGCAGGCAGGTGTACAGGGTCAGGCCAAGGTCATAATGGGGCCAGGGCGTATCAGGCTTCAGAGCATATGTTGGGAAACCAGCCGGGTGACTGACATCCTGTGGCCTCTCAGAACGGTCCCGCCCTCAGGGTGTCATACACTGGTTAGGGGGTAAGGGGTAAGGGTGCTTTCATTGTCACATACATATACAGGTACATATAGCAAAATTTGCTCTCTGCATTTAACCCATCCCTCAAGGGAGCAGTGGGCAGCCGCTGGGGACCAACTCCAGATTGAGGTCCGTGTCACCGGTAACTTGACGCTGACTGGAGAGTGAACCTAACATGTTTTTTGGATAGTGGGGGAAACCGGAGCACCCAGAGGAAACCGACGCAGACAATGTGTTGCCCAGTGGAAGGGTGGGGGGCCGTGTGGGAGGTGTGAGGGGGAGGGGGTGGCGGCGGCAGAGGAATTGCCTAAGGAAAGACTGGCTCACAATAACATGCAGTACAGACCTACGGTCCTCTGGAGCCCACAGAGAGAGAGAGCGCTTACGCTGTTGTGAAGGAGATGTCCAGGGAATCGAGGGACCCGTGCTTCTATTGTGAGGGAACGTCAGGCGGTGAATTTACATGCATTCACTGATGTTGCCATGCAGATGCCAAACAGGCATGCGGTCGGTTACTAAATTGTTGTGTGTTGTGTGAGTGAGTTATGTGATGCCAAACGAAGTTGCCATGGTGACAGAGAATACTCCGGTGGCAGCATAGCTGTTAATTAGTTTATCTGTCACACGGAGATAATGTTCGCAGGAGATAATGTTCGCAATGCAAACTTTGCTCGCTTGTTTACAACCCTTAGAATGTTAGGATAAGATAATAGACATAACATAACCCTGTCTTACAACCGCCGCAAAGCGGGAATGCAAGTGTCTTTGCTAGTTTCAGGTCGACACAGTCGGTCATTTTCCCATCCAACGTCCAGGTTGTTTGGAATAATCTGGTGCTGCTACACAGCCCTGGCTCTGTAAATAGGAGCACAAACAACGTGGTGCATACACGCTCACAACAACAACGCGACAGGCTTCGCAATGCTTTTCCATGTGTGTGACGGTGCATCTGGGGAAGTTTGTTTTGATTTGAGCTCGGAGTTGGCAAGAGTTCTCGAGAACGACTAACCCTGCCTTTAACTGTCTAAGTGGATAACTGGTCGGCAGACCGTTCATTGTTAGGAGGTTGTGAATAGAATGGTCCGGTATTAGAGAGATTATCCGAGCGCATATGTAAATATGATGACTGGTATTGGGACAGTCTGGAAGACATCAAATGACCCTGACAACTGCCGCAATTATCCACAGATTAATTAGCTAATCATTTTTCTATTCAAGCATTCAAGCAGCTCCCTTTGCTATTAGCAGATATTAGCAGCCTAACATTGAGCAGGCAGATATTCCACATAACAATCCCTCAAACGTATTAGCAAATAGCTGTGGTCCAAGGCACACTGAATATTTCAGCAACAATATTGTTTGGGTTTGTATTATTTTTCTTTAATTGCTTCGTTAAATATGGTCCATTTGTGCCATAATCACCTGCTGAATTCTGGGTAATAATCTTTTCCGCAGGCTTCCAAAAGCAGAGACAGCCTTCAATGGAAACAACTTGCCTTTAGTTCCGTAGCATTCAAATCAGACTCACATTTTTCTGCAGTGATATAAATACATGTCAGGGCTATAACCGCATGGCTGCTTGCACAGACAGCAGGTTGTCAGAGGCCCGCCAGGATTGGCTGACAGACAGCCTGCTGTGACAAGGAGGGGTAGGGGGACGTGTCACCTATGGGTTCATTATATTACAGACGCACGCTGTGCTAATCGCCACTTGAAGAACAGTAGACAGTAATGTTCTGTTCATGCAGAGATCCATGTTCCGTGTCAGCCAGGCAGCAGACATGTGAGTTATTATGCTAGAGGTCATTGTCAAGGCAAGCTGAGGCCACCTGCGTTTATTACAATGCTGGCGATAAAATTGTGAAATTGAATAGTGTGTGTATACTGCACACAGTGTGTGTATACAGTGTGTGTACTGTACAGTAAGATTCAAATTAGCTAATGTTACAACAGTAATCTGCTATGTTTTAGCCAAACTTTAATACATTTTAGTATTTTCCTGTATGTTATACCAACATAAACGCACTGATAATGGTTGCCTTTCTTGCACACAATCAGTTAAGTAGAACTACAATCATGGCTTCCGCAATCTACATTACCTGTGTCATCGGTCAATAGATTCTTCCTATGAACAGATTCCAATTGCTGTGCTGCAAATAACAGATGCTAATGGAATGTCACAAGAAATCACTGAAGACTCAACCAGGGTGAATTGTTGTATTTAACTCTAATAAGGAATCGATTTGAGTCAGAATTGATGAGACTGCATAGTACAATCTGATATTGATTCATATCATTAAATGCTAATTGAGAAATACGTTTTTAGTGTATTATTGATTCAATTAAGTTAGTATATTTAATATTTCAGGGATCATATCAATTTAAATAGAGAAATTGCTTACCTCAAGGGCAACTTAGGGCAAATATGTGTTAAATAACATTGATACCCTGTAGCAATATCTGGATTTGCTGTATCGATTTTGAACAGGGACAACATATATTTTTTTACAGAAACACATGAAATTGATATCCAGTTCATGTGGACAAATCTATTATGCATGACCACAACAATGGCATGTAATCGATCTTATGATCAACACATCTTGTAATGTGGGTATGCAGTCAATCGCAGATCAACTGCATACCTATTATTTAACCTTTATTTAACCAGGAGGTCCCTTGAGATTAAACATCTCTGTTTAAATGGAGACCTGGCTAAAATAGCACACCGTTACAAAGTTAGAACATTTGGAAGTTTATCATTTAAGTAAAATAATATAGAGCACATTAAAACTGACATGGGCATAAACTTGTTGCAACATCCATTTTAGGAATAGAAGTTACACTCAAAGCTGTGAACAATAAAAGCTTTGAACTCTTCCAAGGAGACAACATTATTAAGCTGCAGTGTGTGTTCTGGAGATTATTCCATGGCACCAGGACCAGGGCACAGAATAGGAATAAGCTTCTTTACCGAGCTCCGAGCAAATCCTCGAGAGCAACCAACTAGTGGAACGTGAAAAAGAATGACTACTGAGTGATATAAGATTACACAGATATGAAGGAAGAGAAGTTTGCCCAGTATGGCTGTGTAAATAAAAATATGCCAATGTTGCTGTATCCTTAGATTTAAGGAAGACCATGAGACCAAATCATAACGTACACAGTGATGTGTACGGGACACTGAATTGGATATAAAACGTAATGAACTGTGATATAGAGAGTCTAGACGGTGTATTGTGGAGGAGGCGGCATGTAAATAATGTCCCCATAATCAAGAACATTTCAAAATGGTCTTGGTAACATCATCTGACAGTGATTAAGCCTCTGGTGGTAAGGTCCAATATTTTGGGGATATTTTCAGTGTCTTGGATATCCTGGCTTCCTGTTCCATCCACTGGTCATTGATTTTCTATTTGAGATGTGAGAATAGCTCAGCTAATCATATTAATATTCTGTATCCACAGATAGTCACATAAATAATCCATATACAATTGTGACACGTTAAAATGTAATTACCTGAAATCATTCAATTATAAAGTTTCAGTTATATTTTGGTGTAGGCTGTGTGTAGCCTATGATTTCAAGTAATTACATTTTAACGTGTCACGATTGTATATTGATTATTTATCTACAACCAGGAGCTACTATTTGCACTGAAATTGCATGCCCATATAGCTAAAAATAAACCGGTGGTGTAACTCCGTAGTCTTGCCGTAACAGTCAATGACCAATGTCTTCATACTAAGACGTCAAAGGCTTTCTAACGCTTCGAAAAGTGACGAGAAAGGTCCTTGACGAAGCTGCAGTTTTTGATGAGTTGGGAGTGAGAACGTGTTGAACATACAGTACTCCAAATGTATTCTGTAGAACTTTCAGAAATCATCTTTGGTCAAGTGTTATTTTTAATGGCCGATAATATTCAGTCAGAGTGAACTAATGCTTTTATTATTCATAAGAAGTTACGCTCCTATACAGAGAGAGCCGCTATCTTGCCTGTGGCAGCAATAAAGCGTGATCAGCGGCTATCTGAACCAACCAGACACCAGTGCTCCTCAGTGCATTTCAATCCTCTCTTGGCAGACTTCATGGATGTGGTGGGCTCTGGTGTCTCCATGACGATAGCCACAAGCAGACGTATGGCAGAACGCCGTCCGAGTGCATAATTGTGCCCGTAGTGACCATTTACCCCAGCCTGGTGTAACCAGACCCAAAATTCACAACCACACTGGTTGCTTATTGGTCTGCCAGCAGGGTGGCTGTGCAAACGCGAAAGCCAACAGTGAAGATTGGGATGAGAGCAACAGTCGGGTAGCCTGCTGTAATATTAACTTGGTGAATACTGTCTGGACACGCTCCACTATGACGTGTGTGCAGATGTTGACTCCTACTGGGCATTGTAGACCTCTGGTTTATTTTTAAACTATTTAACCAATCGGCGTTGCTACAACCGTTTGCATCGTTTCATCTAACTCTACCACCACTGCAAAACAATGGTTAAATTGAATGTCACTGCACTTAGCCACCACCAAATGGTCACTGATTAAACACAAGTGTATCTGGGGAGCCATCCATCAAAACTGCTTTCTAAAAATATTTATCCGTCTGTCACTGTAGTTTAAGTTGTTTTTAAGTCGTTTTCGTCTCTAAATCACACCCCATAGCCATCAGTGTGACGCTGATTGGTCAGTTCAGTTGTTACTCGGTCTCACTCGCTATAATAATAAATAACTGCTCATTATCGGCACCTATTGCATCCTAACTGTCTAGGTAAAGGTGTTTTTATTGTCAAATATATTTTGTGAAATTCAGCCTGTTCAACCCATCCCTCAAGTGAGCAGTGGGCAGCTGCTGTGCAGCGCCCGGGGACCATCTCCAGATTGGAGCCAGTGTCACTGGTCACATGGTACTGGCTGGAGAGTGAACCTAACATGTTGTTAGATAGTGGGGGAAACCAGAGCACCCAGAGGAAACCCACGCAGACACGGGGAAAACCTGCAAACACCACACAGAAAGGCCAGGACAACCAGGGTTTGAACCCGGGACCTTCTTGCTGAGAGGCCACAGTGCTATCCACTGGGCCACCGTGTTGCTGTGGACACCGTGGATTCCTCCCTATGTGTTCCATTCCCAAGGTTCCGTACATTTTTACCCACACCTTTCCTTGACCGAGGGAAGGAGCAGGTCTCGTTTGTTTCCATGTTCAACGTGAGCCTGTGCATCCCCTTGAACCTGTGATGTGATAAAGGGCTGAATAACTAAAACTGACTAGACTTTACTAGAAATATATTCACACTGAAACTGAGACACATTCACAAAGTTCAGATTTCTCCAACTGATGACAGTTATAGCCTTTCAGAAGTATGCATCATAATGCTGTCTACAATCTTTTAATCTTTCCAGTAACTTCAGTTAACAGTAGCAATCTATTTTGTGTGCTTCTAGTTGTGTGTTTCAGGTGCTTCTCGAAGACACTGCACGCAATGTTTCCTCAACAATATTTCCTAATTCGCACAGATCTCTCATGAAGCTTGTTTTGGATGATTGCACCAATCACTTGCAGGTGGAAAGAGCAATTTGAACCAAGACAAATTACAAAGAAGTCACAGCTCCCTGTCACTGGCAAAAACCAGGAGAGAATGGATAATGAAAGCCTCCTATATGATCAAATATATATCTATATCTATGTTTTGTCCTGTTCAGTGTTCAGCTCACCGGTTGCTCGCGGAGGCTAGCAGACACACTAGTGGTATTTACACAGCTCATCACAATACGTGAGTTGGCTACTGCCATTAAGAACAATGCCAGACCGCCTGATATTAGCTGTGACACCAACTGTTGCACATGTTAGCTACAATAACGTTGTAGTGATTGTACTCTACATCTCTCCGTGCTAATCACCACTTAAACAACTGTAGAGCTTACTGGTAGAGCCTCAGGTATTGATTAACATCTATCCAAACTGAGACCAAATGAATGGCTGCAGGTTTACTTTTTAATAGCAGCTACGCCTACTCCCCACAATGTGTGCACAGCTTGTGCAGAGCCTGCCTCTGCACCAGGAGCATGTGAACGCACCAACGCTGCAGGAAATGGGGCAGGTAATTCTACAGAGAGCAGAGGACGGATACCGCAGAACAACAAAGCACTTTTGTGATTCTGTCTTTTCTACCTAGCTCACTGTGCAGTGTGTGTTTCTATGAGAACTGCTGCTGCAATATCAAAATGGCCCCTTGGGGATTAATAAGGTACATCTCTCTTTCCTCCAACCCTCCCTCTCTCTCCCCCTCTACCTCTCCTCCCCCACATCCCCCTCTACTTACTGGCCTGTGAACAGATCCTTTGAAGACTAACAGGCTGAGCTCTCAGTTCTGTGGCTGGGTGAGGCGGCGTGGGGGTCAAGAGTTCCCTCTAAGCATGTCAATCACAGTTCTCTGCTGTGACCCCCCGCCCCCCTTCCACTTTCGTTTTCAAATTTTAAACAAAAGCATTTAAACAAAATATTAATTATAATAATACATAATGCACATCTCCATCTGAACTGAGGCCTGTGTCATCGCCGCCGGAAACACATTTCAGTGGCCGCTCCGTTCTAGGAGATGTTAGTACACACACACACACACACACACACACACACACACACACACACACACACACACACACGCGCGCGCGCACACACACAATATACAGCCCACAGTCACTGTTCCTGGCTTGGTTTGTCCTGTGTAATTCTACATGCACACACGCACACACAGTAACGTTATATTTAATCCTCAAATATGTGCTCATGATTCCGGTCCTAATTACATTCATGCCGCTCCAGCTCTCAGGGATTGGGAATGGCATTTGAAAAATGCTGTGACAACCGCACGTCCCGCCTCTCCCGCCTCTTCTGCCGCTCTCAACCGACGGCTCACCGGCCGATTTACATCGGTGCGTAGCCCGCGTGTGACATGGCAGTCAGTGGCAGGTCAACATCTAACAGGTGGAGCGCGAGCCCCTCACATAATATAGTCAGATGCTACTGCCCGTGAACACCCTCCTCTCACGCCTGCTGACGACAACAAGCGCTGGGAGACACATCTTTGCGTTACAGGCGGGCTGCAGCAGCGATGATATCAGAGATTCCCTCTTATTGCTGCTCTCCGCTGTGACGCCAAGAGGGGGGGTCTGATACTGTGGCGAGAATCAGGATGTCCTCTAGCACTTCATCTTCGTTCAGCCGTCGAACGGAGAGTGCCCCGACAATTTCACTACAAATGCCTGTAATGGAGGAGATATTACTTGTCTTTCATTTACTTTACACAGAGGGTTAAAGGTTCATGGGGTCGGAATTATGTTATCTCTCACAGTAACGGCTCGATATGCCCATATTTAAATTAATGGACTGCTGTAGTAAGCAGCAACCAATTGGCAAGTGCCGATGCCTTTATTCACGTTTAACCATTGAACAGACGCTGGGAAGTGTGTAAGAGTCCAAACAGCTATGTTGAAGCGGACCGCGTATCTTTCTAAATATCTTTATTTGACTTCACAGTCTCCAAAGAAAAACCCCCAGAAGAAAAGTGGTTTAGATTGAAGGAAAGGGCTACTCTGAGGCATTTCCAAACACATGGCGAATCCGCCGTCAATTCGCAAATGGGAGAAATTCAGCAAGCCAAAAGCACTCTGCCTCAGAATGAGTGTCCTGTAAAGAGCCCTGTGAGATTACAGTGAGAGTCATTTAAGGAGGTTGAAAAAAAGGAACTCTGGGGAAGTTCGAGAAGCATTTTGTATGCCAAACAGAATACAACTGTGCCATGCTGATAAATGTCCTCTGTACTCACTGTAAAGTCACGTTGAACAGAAGTGTCTGATAGATGCATACAACCAGAAAGACAAGACTAGGAGGTACACTCATGTAAACGCTGCTTGGAAATACCTGACATTCCAAATGGTATTACTGTAATAGTATAGCAGCACACGGCAACATGCAGAACACCTTAAGTTTCACCTAACAACATGCACATTTTGAGATGGAGTTTTAACCTAGTAAGGTTCTATGATGTGGCTGTATGTGAGACATGAAGATATTGTAGCTAAAAATATCAATGAACTGAACTGCAGAAATGGCCCAAAGACACCTCTTGAATATTCTGGGCAGCAACTGCAGAGATTTGAGGTTATTGCTGCCAACAGATGTTTAAAACCAGTTAAATCTCAAATGCAAAGCTATCCTCCGTCTACTGTGCATGTTGATAGTTTTACTAGATTGTGACTAAAAGAAAACTATCTACACTACAAGTGTAGTTAACTTTCATTTTTATTCGTCTCCAAATAAAAAACCCCAGAAGAAAAGTGGTTTAGATTGAACAATTACAAAACTAACTACACTACAAGTGTAGTTAGTTTTGTAGTTGTTGTTGTAGTTTTTTGTAGTGAAATGTGTTACATGGCTTGACTACGAGTACAAAACCAAAGGTTATACCATTCATATCAGCAGGTAGCACGTGTCAGGCGTCAGCAAGCTTTCCAGCCCTGATGCTGTCACACTGGGTTTAACGGCACCGTCTACCCTATTGTGTCTCATCCTTGACGTGACTTTAAAGGTTGATACAACCCCCCCCCCCCCTTCTCTCGATGCTTCAGAAGCCCCATCTGAGCAGAGAGTCCTAAAAGCTCCTTTAGTGAAGCTACTGTGGTTTTCAAAAGCGAAAGGCAAGCATGGCTGTTATTTGCTTTATTCCGCTGACCTTATTTGACCCAATACTATTTTATTCACATTACCTTTCCACGAGACCAGCTGAGTAAAACCAGCTGAATAAAACAAAACACGACCGTTTTTTGAGTAGGGAGAGAAAAGTTACATCTCAAATGATGACCAAGGATTATAACGCCACACATGGTGATGTTACATGCCAAAAAAAAACATTTCTCCTGTCTACACTGAAAACAGAGTTTCTGAATACCTTCACCCTGGAAGGAGTTTAGGAATTTTGTTTTAAGACTTAATTGAGGTTTTGTATATTCAGAGCTATATTATATCTATAATTAATTTATTTTTTGTATTTATTTGCTTGATTGTTTTACTAGTTTATTAACTGATACAGCACTTTAAAATACTTTGATTTGATACGCAATTTTAGAGGACCATTATATGTCCATATTGTGCATGCTAATGACATTAGAAATCATATTATATATGTTTTCCCAGTGTGATATTTTTTTTTCCCAAGCTACTTATATTTTTGCTTCAGGTATCACTCTCTGTGAGCTGAGTGTCAATTCTCAGTTCATTTCGGTCCCCTTTATGAGGCAAGCTGGACATGTCGCATGCTAATAAGTCACGTTTCAAATGCCACATGGCCTCCAGTCATGCTTGATACGGACCTGTGATTTCAAGGAGCACAGTTCTCCTGTTCTCCATGATTCAACATTCAATTATTCAATTCAAGGTTCAATGATTTAAATGTTTTATTCGTCAGGCGCGCACACACAGCAACAATCAACAAAATAAGAAATACAAAATATAATCTGTATATAATACAATAAGCCTATTAAATGATTAAAAGCAATAGAACAAAATAAGGGATAACAAGATAAGGTGAGTGCTGTTTAAGGGGAAGTGCGTGCGTCCGCAAGCAGCATTATCAGTCAGGGGTCAGGGGTGTGTCTTATCGAGGAAAGCCTTGGTTGTCTCCAATAATAATCATGATTAACCATCAGCGAACATCTCCATGGATGTACCCCATCATCTCCAGCTGTTGGAGCATATCAACACAGCCGGTTTCCCTTCACAACACCTGCTGTGTGGTTTAGTGAAGGGGGGGGGGGGGGGGGGGGGGGG
>JAODUK010042997.1:0-18845 GCA_027564635.1 Typhlichthys eigenmanni
GACGTTGTAGTGTGAAGCACTTTGTGTTACATGAATTTGTATGAAAAGTGCTATATAAATAAAGATTGATTGATTTAGAAAGGCGTCCATAATAAAATGTATTATTACTCCGACACTATGAAATCACGTAGCTTTACAATTGGCTAAGCCTGCAGACCAGTGATGCAGCCCTGCCTACAGCACACACCATGACACTAGGTGTGTTCACATGGATCCTAGAATTCCCATTGCAATCTGTTTAAAGGCCCAACCCCAATGGAAATACTTAATCTTAAAATGTGAGCTACGTTGACTTCATCTGGAGCTGTTAATCCGTCCACCAGTCCACGTATCTCCTATACCTATTCAAGGTAATGGGCTTGTAGGGTTATTGTTGGATTCTCTGTATAACGCTACCTTATCTGTGCAGGTACGCAAAACCTTCTTCAAGCTGGCCTACTGTGACTTCTGCCACAAGTTCCTTTTTAACGGCTTCAGATGTCAAACGTGCGGCTACAAATTCCACCAGCACTGCAGCAGCAAAGTGCCCACAGTGTGTCTGGACATGGACAACACCATGACCAAGCATGACAAGTGAGTTTCCCACCAAGACCTGATGCTCTTCTTGTTTGTTGCCATCGTTCTGCTTGTCTCACCCCTTGTGATGACGTGTTCAGGTGCGAGGCCAACCCCTGCTCAGACGACTACTCCCGCATGGCTCGGCCTCCTGGGAGCTACCTCCCGTTGACGCCAGAGCCTTGTGGGTAAGTTTGCATTGGTTGATGTGGTTCTCCCGCTGGGCGTGTGCCCTTGAGCCTGAGGCCACTGGTGTGCTTCCTCCCCAGGCTAGGGCTGCTGTCCCCCACCTTCCGCTTCCCCATGCCGGGCGATGACTGCCAGTCCCTGCAGAGGCACCGCTCCACCTCCACGCCTAACGTGCACATGGTCAGCACGGTAGACCCAGCCGGTACCAGCATCATTGAGGTGTGTCATCCTGCTGCTTCCATGTCAGGCCGTCGGGATCGGGAGGAAACTGTTGTTTTGTTGTTGAAACTTGTTTGTGTTTGTTTTCTAGGAAGCACTTAAAGGCTATAAAATGGGTATGATTTAAATTCTGTTTCCCCACCTACATCTGCCAATAAATCCCAATAAATGTCCCACTGTGGCTCACCACTCGCCCTGCCATCTCCCCCTCCCCTCCCCCAGGCCCCGAGCCCTCGCCCAAGCCCTCCACCAGCCCACCCTCCACCCTGGGCTCTCCCGGGAGGAGACCGCCCAAATCCCCCTCAGAACACAAGGAGCGCAAGCCCGCCTCGTCTGACGGCTTGAAGAAAGTTGTAAGTATGGGGGGGGCATGCTTATGTGTGTGGACGCACCAGGTGTCTGAAGTGTCGCTAACGTGCAGGTGTGTGTTGTTGCAGAACCGCGGGGGCATCCGAGACTCCAGCTACTACTGGGAGGTCCACTCAGGCGAGGTGACCATCCAGAAGAGGATAGGTGCCGGCTCCTTTGGGACCGTCTTCAAGGGCAAGTGGCACGGGGATGTGGCCATCAAGATCCTCAAGGTGACGGAGCCCACGCCCGAACAGCTCCAGGCCTTTAAGAACGAAATGCAGGTCTTGAGGTGAGTTAGACGCAGTGCTTCTTACACATGATCCTGCTTGTTTCACTTGTTGTTCTGTGGAACAAAAACTTTTGTCTGACGCTGATCTCTATATATGCTTCATATCTTTCACATTAAAGGCAGGGCTCCAGGCTGCGACCATTTAGTTGCATTTTGCCTTTTGACTATTTTTGGAAAAGATGTGACTAACCCAGTGCAACTTGCAGGCCACCTCTTCAAAATGATTGCAGTATTGTGCAGAGCTCTCTGCTCTTACCAATTCAGACAAACTGTTGTCCGATCTCGCCACAACAGAGCGAGTATGCATTTTGTCCTCAAGCCAAGGCGAGTATTGTTTCCGGATAACTAGGAAAGAGGTAGATTTAACAAGCTAACATTTATTTAGGTCGATTCTGCAGGTTAAACATTTTCAATGTTTTCTATTGATGTTCATGGCTGTAACCTGGTTGTAGCCTAAAGCCTGATTCACACTTGATGAAGCCACAGCGGCGTTAGGGCTGTGCGCTATAAATGTCACATTTTTGGCCTTCAGTCTTCTCCATATAATATAATGCAGATGACTTGCAGAATGGCTGTAAAGAATAGATTGAACGATTGCGAACCACAGTTGTGTATATTTTAATAGACATTGCCTAGTATGCATGCTCTGCTGAATAAAGCAGGATTAAAACATGTTTCCTGTTGCTGTGAGAAGATAACCTCCTGTTCTAAAATTAACATGCCGCAATGTAAACTGGGGGCTGCATCCTGCGTCTTTTTCGCTTAGGACCCTTCCTGAGTGAATGACCCAGAAGTATCTAGGTCGCAGCCATGATAAGAGCTGTTTGAATTCCATTATTGCTAAGGAAAGTGAGACCTTTAGCATAGGATACACTGGATCATTCTTTATGAAAGGAAAGGAGATGATTCTGTCCCACAATTCCTTGCGACGCATCATTCGGCCATTCACGAAAACAAACTATCATCATAATGTTAAATGTATTGACCTATCTTACATAGCAAAATACATTAGACAGCAGTTATTGTCATACAATTGGTATTCATGTCTAAACATTACCGTCTATGCTAAAAACATGTTAAAGGCGTTTTCTCTTCAGATCGCTGTATTTAAAGTAAATTATACATTGTAGAAACCATCTCTCGTTCTATCAAAAAAATTGAAGGCCCCCTTTCCCAGAGCTCCAATCATTTTGTGTGTAGTTCGTGCTGAAAATGAGTACAAAATGTGCATTTTCACTTGTGAAATGTGTCAGAAGAGAAATATTTATTGTGCAGCAATTGTGATATTGATAGGGCACCATTTCAGAACGTTTTTAATCCGACTGTAGATGATGTTACCATGCGTAGATTCATTTTCCCATAGACCGCGGTGTATACCGAAGCGCTACTTGACAGCATTGCTATACAGTAGTAGGCTATAACAATTGTTTGTCCTTTTATTCATGGATGGGAAGAGACTTATCTAAATCATATTAGATCAGTATCTAACATAGGCTAAAAACATGACCAAATAACAAATATATTATTAGTTGTTACTCTAAAACCATTTTGTTTTGTGATTTTGTTTTCATAAATTTATTTTATTTAAACTACAACTTTGGTAATGAAGTTGTATTTTTCACGAGGCTGTCAATGATTGCATAGCCTGCATGAAACAAGTCATGGCTGAGAAGATGCGTTATTAGTCCATTTCACCGCAACAGACCCATGTCATTAACATTAACCGTCGCATAATTACGTATGCAAAGTGCAGTCAGATTCTCTTGCCACGGCGGTTCCTATTCCTAAATCCTTATGAATTATCCTTCTTTCCTTGACCCGATGACATCTTCACTCGAGGTCAAGAAAATGTGGTTAGGAAAGGTCATAGGACGTCATTTTTTTTTTACTATTTGGATGCAGCCCTAGTCTATGCAATATGTGGTGCACTTCTCTTTAAAAGATGTTTCTTTAAAATAGCTTTAACATAGTCCTTACTTTTAGGCTATAGGCTATCCAATTGTGATACATCTTAACCCTCTAAACCCGAGCTCCGCGCCGGTGCGGATTTTGCATCGGTCTATATTTCGTGTCATATATTCAGAACGGTAAAAGCTAGAAGCTCAGGGTTTTTCCCCCAGAATCCTGACATTAATATATAGTTTTGTCTTTTTATGCATAGAAGGGGCTGTACAACACGGCGTCAAATTCATGCATAATGGATTCTCATGTTTCTATTCATGGCATAGGTTTATATTTCGTGTCACATCTTTAGAATGGTAACAGATAGAAACTCAAGTTTTTTTCCTCATAATCCAGACACTGCTGAAGAGATCAACATATGGATTGTGTTATTCCACATAAAAGGGACTTCGCAACACAAATTGCGCCTTTAATTGCAACTGTAATATTCTTTTATCAAATGAGCCAATTAATCAAATCAAGATACACATGTGTATGTAGCCTTGTAAAATGTTCCCTGGAAAAAGAAATTAAGGTTCCACTGGAAGGATTACTAGGTTATAGCCGGTAAACAAATTCGCAGAAAATAATAAACTAGTTAAAAAAAAAACATTTGTTTTTTTAGAAAAACAGCATAAATGATAATGTGGCTATAGAAGTAGATTATATAAATAAAATACAACTAGTTCAATAATTTTTTATATGTATTGACCTTAGAGTTTTGAATTTAAAGACTCATAAGAATCAAAATATGGCTTTGAAACAAAACTACACACTAGTTTACAATGATCTACATAATAAACATACACAAAATTAGGCGCTTTACATTTTGTGCATTTAAAAAACATACGGTGAGTACAGTCTCAAAAAAATGTGTGATTGTTATTGTCTAATTGTAGCTGAGAGGGTGCTGATTTCAGAGATATAAAGCACTTGATTATACCTATTACAGAACTACTTTTAGAAGCCATAATATCAAAGCACTTTCATCCTAAAATACTGGATTAAGTTACTGCTCCGTCTGGACAAAATCATGGTGGCTGTTGGGGCACATCAATACATAATTCACAACCAACCTTTACCACGACAGTGTTGGATGTTGTTTTGAATATAAAGTGTTTCCCGTGTTTCAGTTCAACTTCTCCCTGCTTCCCTTGTCGACCCTTCTTGGGTTAAGCCTATATTGTCAGTCATTCCACCCTTGTCTTTTCTTGTCTGCCCTTAAATTGACAATAATTATTATTATTACGATTATTTTTTTGGTTTTGATGAATTAATCGGCCAACAAAAAATAGTTATAGTGACAGGCCTAGCGTTGGGCCGATAGACGTTGCCACCGTCCATCGCGATCGCTGACAGACATCACAATGTTGAGCATGCATCGTGATTTAAAAAAACTGTTGACTTGGGGCGTAATTTTTGCCACAAGATTAACTGGCTTGGTGGACCGAGTGGCCAGTGGAAGTTTTTCTATTCGTCTACCTACCCCTGTTTCCATGTTAAATAATCCTGTGTGGTGTTTTCTCACTGGACCTGTACTGTCCTCCGTATGCAGGAAGACCCGCCATGTCAACATCCTGCTGTTCATGGGCTTCATGACCAAACCCAACTTTACCATCATCACACAGTGGTGTGAGGGCAGCAGCCTGTACCGGCACCTGCACGTCACAGAGACCAAGTTTGATACCATGCGGCGCATCAATGTGGCCCGCCAGACTGCACAGGGCATGGAGTAAGGCTCTCGCTCATGCACAACACAGTACACGTTTGTACACTATTTTTTCTAATTGTGAAAATTCTCTCCTGCCACAAGTGTAAATAATCTGTTTTTCATTCCAGCTATCTTCATGCAAAGAATATAATTCACAGAGATCTGAAATCAAACAGTATCCTTGTTCTGCTCTTTGATCAGACTTGAACTATGTTGACATGTTCTCTGCTATGTCTGGTGTGTATATACCTGGAGATGCTCTGACCACATCTCAAAAGCAGGATGTTATTAAATTATTAATGGCCTCTATATTTTAAGTACACATTTATGATTTAAATATAGATTTTACTAGCTCCCTTCTGTTCTAAAATGGAAAATTATCATAAATAATCTTAATCCAAAATTACAAATATTATTCTACTACTGCTTTTATTGCCACAAAGATGAAATAGTAATGTAATCGGTGTTGAACTGAAGCATCCTGTATTGGTGCAGCTGTGTTTTCTAACTAAACCTAAGACTATGCATGCAGCCCATGTTTCCTGAGCTCTTGTTAGACATCTTCCTCCATGAGGGCTGGACTGTGAAGATCGGTGACTTTGGCCTGGCCACGGTCAAGTCTCGCTGGAGCGGCTCTCAGCAGGTGGAGCAGCCCAGGGGCTCCATTCTGTGGATGGTGAGGCTGGCTGTAGTGGCAGAGCATGCAACGCACGTTCTGCTGCCTAGGTTATACAAGCCTTTGTAACTGTTTTCTAGGCTCCTGAGGTGATCCGGATGCAGGACCCCAATCCCTACACGTTCCAGTCTGACGTCTATGGCTATGGTGTGGTGCTGTTTGAGCTTATGTCAGGGACGCTGCCTTACTCGAATATCAACAACCGAGACCAGGTGACTGACGCTCTCCCCTGTGCTGCTTAGGCCCTATCCACAGGGCTAGCATGCTGAGCAGTCGTTGGAAAAGGCCTAGGCAGTGCTCATAGAGCCTTGTGTTGTAATTCTCTGATGGTGTTGCTCCTGCTGTTTCCTCCTCGTAGATCATCTTCATGGTGGGACGAGGCTACTTGTCTCCAGATCTCAGTAAGCTGTACAGTACTTCGCCCAAATCCATGAAGCGTCTCATCATCGACTGCCTGAAGTTCAAGAGTGATGAGAGACCCCTGTTCCCACAGGTAAATACATGTCTATATCCTGTGTGTAGCTATGACATAACGAAAACTAGATGTTTTGGTGTTTAAAATAGAAAGATACATACCATCCTATTGATAAGATGTGTATTTCTCTCTTGAAATGTAATACTTACTAATGAATTCGAATGTGTCTTTCTTTACAACATGCAAGACCCGTCACATCATACATGTCTGTGTAATGCAGATAAATAAAGCCTCTAATCAGTAGTTAACTGCACAACAGTCAAACTTGATTGAATATGCTTTATATAAGACATCTAATATTAAAACACACAATGTGTGCTTGGAACATAAAATCAAGTGAGTGAATGTTTACATGAGTGCCTTGGCTGCATTGCAGCTGAAAGCCCTTAGTAGCCCTTCCTTTGTTCATTGCTTCATTGTACCAACATGGCCATCCTGACTGTTCCTCCAGATCCTGGTGTCCATAGAGCAGGTCCAGGACCTTCTGCCAAAAATAGAGCGGAGTACCTCGGAGCCCTCCCTGCACCGGGTGGTCCACGCCGAGGACCTGAACCCGCTGCTGTTTCACACCACCCGGCTCATGCCCCTCTGAGACCCGCCCACCCCCCACCACATGGACAGACAGATACATTTGCAAACATGCCTGGCCACATCTTCCAGTGAGATGCAGTCTAAATCATAGTGACCTTTCATCTGATGATCATTGGCTCAGCTGACCATTCCTATCACACTCACACAGCCACCACATTCAAGCATGCACCTGGCAATATAATAATACAGGTCTCTATTTACATATTTTTCCCGCCAAACTAAATAGATCAAAATGACTGAGTTTCAGATGCCGACAAGCATTGACATTGGCTGTCATTTAGTTTTTGTCAGTTTACTTTGACAAGAGTATCATGAACCTTAGCAATGTCTTAAAATGTAAATATTTACTAGAATTGCTGCTACGCAACAGTAATTTCTTTTTTTATTATTGTACATGACGAAAACCTGCCTGCTTGGACTGAAGTGCGCAGCCTATATAGCACAATTTTTAAATATAGTGCAGATATTTTTATGAAATATTTTTTACGTGGTCTTTGTGGCTTCAGCATCTTAACAGCAGAGTTTCGTTTTGCAATGCTCAGTATTTCTCAACATTGCACCACAGAGCAGCTAATGGTCTTTACTCTTCGGATATAGCTTCTCACTAGTACTGTAGCTGTTGAAGATGGTGTTAGCTGGCCTACTTGTTTAACACATATCAGGATCTGCTGTTTTGTTGTTTGGTGAACTCTGCTCTGCACTAGCCATCAGTCTTGTGTAAATGGTTTTATGTTGAAATGGTTGTAGTAGCTTTGACAATGTACTAGCATTTGCTAATGTGTTGCCTTTCCTAACTTGTGGATGTGGTCAAGAAAGGAACAGGTACATTTAAAGCATCACTGTGTGATAGTGATTCAGTTGAGGGTTGGTCAGGGGAAAAATATGGCACTGCCTGCTTCATGTGGGTTCAAAACTATCTCAACCATTTTGGCTTCATTACTAGTCCCAACTAGTTTACTATATGCAGTGGAAGAAGTATCACATGTATATATATATATGTGTGTGTGTATATATGTGTGTGTGTGTGTGTGTATATATGTGTGTATATATGTGTGTGTATATGTGTATATGTGTGTATATGTATATATATATATGTGTATATATGTATGTGTATATATGTGTGTGTATATGTGTATATGTGTGTATATGTATATATATATATGTGTATATATGTATGTGTATATATGTGTGTATGTATATATATATATGTGTATATATGTATGTGTATATATATATATGTATGTATACATGTGTGTATATATATGTACATGTTATATATGTGTGTGTATATGTATATTTGTATATATGTGTATGTATGTGTGTGTGTATATATATATATGTGTGTGTGTGTGTATATATATATACACACACACATCGATACAACGATAAAAAATAATCTCCCTGCTTAAAGAAGATTGGCAAATACATTTTAAAACTCAAGCTCAGGAATTTTCTGTACGTTTGCCTGACGCATATCTGTACATATTTGCTTATTCTAGTCTAATGATTTCACTTACTCTCACTGACTTGATGATAAGCAGTGCTTTTTCCTCATGTCAGTGTAAATCAGGCTTAATGAGGTGCACTTCTGCCATTGTTTTAGTTGATACAGTATGTTGGGCTGATATGGAAAGCTCTTAAGACTGACTGTTGATGTCACTTGTGCCTTTTATTAAGAGGCCTTGCTGAATAGGATTAACTTGCTACAGCTGGCACTAATGCATTATGGTATTTATTTAGTATAGCACAAATACCATGATTGTCAGGCATAAGAAAAGTTTGCCTGGTGATTATTTTAAATTATTATTTTGTCAAGCTGATTGGCTTGACAGCACACTTGTGATACCAACACAGGCATTTTATTTTGTCCATTATTTTACTTGGATTTTCCCTCCATTTTGACTTGATGAAGCAACATGCATTGTCCACATAACTTTTTCTTCGTTGCATTGAAAACCTTGTACCAGTGAATGGTTTATTTTATCAGTAACATATCTTATGCTTTCAGAAACTAATATGGCTAGCATTTATGAAACTGCTTAAAACAAATGCAAGCGACATTTCAAGAAGTGATTGTGTAGTAGCAATCTTTCAAGGCAGGCAAATTTAAACTGTTTCAGGTTCGGTGTCATCCATGTGCATTACTGACTTGGCAACTGTTAATTGCTATTGTTAAACCTGCACTTTCCAATAGTTTTCACTTAGAAGAACCCTTGTGTATATATTACATTTTTTTGTTTGTATTAAGAAATGAAAGATGTAGTGTGTTTGATGTAATTTAACCTTTTATTTTGGACAGGGTTTTACAGGGTCATTTAAGCAGATTTTATCTAAAGCAACTTAAAATGTCTTCAGATATTTGCTGTATTTGACAGTGTATTGTAATTACTTACCTCCCCTTATAAAGGTATGCATAACCTTCCTTTATTGTGAAACAAATTGCATAGTGCAGATTTAGATAGGTAAGCCTGTAGTCCGTGCTTTAGTTCTTTTTGGATCTTTTTAACTTCATGAAACAAAAGTAAAGATCAACTGACCATTACAGTAAGACTTTTCTCTATTAAAGGTGAAGTATAGGATGCCTAGAGCCCCAATTCAACCCAAGGTCAGTTTGTTTGGAATCAGTGGATGGAATGTGCATGGTGGTGGGAGTAGTGTGAGCAACTCATCACTCGTGTGTGGGGTGGTGTGAGGGGGTGGGGGGTGGATCTACCTTTCAAAACAATACTTTTGTAATGCTGCTCTCAACCACAAGGAGACTACCAGACACATTTGCTTCTTGGTGCAATAGGGTAAAGTCTCTTTCTAGTCACAGTACAATTGTTTTGTGTGTGTGTATAGTCTTAACAGGAACTGTAATGTGTGAGAGAGTCTGTAAGATGCAAATTGCTGTTTTACTATTAATGGAATAATCTGCAATGAACAGGTTAAGTCATTGGTTAAATGACGACCTATTCTAAGGTAGTAGATCCAGGTGTTTTAAACCTAGATTCAATTTACCTTGGGAAAAAAAAAAATATATATATATATAAAAATAACTAAATATAAAAATAAATAAACGAAAATACAGGGGCTGGGTACCCTAAACATTTTTTTTTTTTTTGTATAACTCATTCCAGTTGGTATGTTGATGGGGTTGTGGTTGAGGATATATTGGTTTGTGCTGGGTGGGTGGGTATGTTCAGAGGATGGTCTGGGAAGCCTCATGTTTCTTTCACTTATTTATTGACGTCTTTGCAGATGTCTGTCTATTGGCTTCATTAATTAATTTTAGCCAGATTAAGTCTTTGCTAAGAGAGAACTCTTTGTAACCTTTACGACAGGGATGGTACTGTGTGCTTTTACAAAACCTTTGTTTCAAATTCTGTCTCTTGCATTGGTGTTCAGAATAGGCTTTTAAAAGAAACTCTTAAACACAGAAGATGACAATAAAGCAGTTCATTTGTAGGGTTCTCTCACTACAATGACATTTCTGCTGTTGGCAGTTCTATATACTTTTTTAAAGACTAAATGGTTTCCTTTGCTGTGTAGGCTAAAGGAATTCCAATGGTTTTAGGCTTTTGAGAAAAACATTTTGCAAAAACATTTTTTAAAGACTAGCATTCGCCAGGATGCATCTTTTTTTAATGCATTTATACTATGGCCAAAGTGCAACATTTTCAGTGCTTTAGAATAACATCTGATTCAATTTACTATCCTGAATCACATGAGGACATTAAAGACATAATTTACCTTCCGAAGATTGAAAATCAGATGATTTCAGATCTGTTGAATTACCTCTGAGTCTCCCAAAGAGGGCAGTGTTTCACCTGTAGAGGATGGAGTGGAACTTCCCTGTAGGTGGACCTCCCACTAGAAACTGACTTGAATAATGGTGATGTGACAATAAACTTGAGTTGCCTATATATAGATACTGCAGTAGGGGGAAACCAGACTTTACAGCTGTGTATTTTGGACAAGAAAAAGAACTGTACAAGTAAGGTTTTTGTTCATATCTCTAGGTCAATTGCAATACGTGTTTATAGTTTGAAGTATCAGGGGTGTTCACTTTTCAATAAACTATTCTGCTCTCTACAGTTGCTTTTTTTTTTTTTTTTTTACAAAAATTCTTTTTTTTTTCTTCAAATGAATGAATGTGTTGTTTCAGAATGTCTAGGAATTGTATGGGGTTTTTTTTTTTTTTTCCCTTTTGGCTTTCTTGAAGCAGGGTTTATTCTTTTATAAATAAAACAGTTGAATGCTTATAAAATGCACATCTTGTTATTATGTCACCACCATTTATTAAAGTAGATATCAACTTTCAAGATAAGGCATGTGTAGAGATAATTGAATCAAATGTATCTTCATATATTTTCAATGTTCAAGTAAGATGCACAAGTCATGGTTCAGTAAGGACAGAAGAGGAAGTGGTAGCTATGACCAAGTGACGGGAAACTCGCTGTGACTTATGACATTACAACCACAAAGTACAGACTTCAAATAAGAAATAATATACTTATTCTTAATATTTGACCACATTATCTGCATTTGTAAAACGTTTTTAAGTAATCTGCTTTGCCAAAATACAACCATGTTCTTGTTCATTTGGATCCCTTTTACCGGCCAATTACTCTTCCCGGGACCCACAGAATAATTAGGAATCGCTAGACATACTGTAAGAACATTACATTGGTATATACATTTCCATAACTGGACCAATAGAGGACACATCTAATCATCTACAGAAATAATACTGCTGAAAAGTATGACGGCAACTGGTTTCTTAAAGAGAAAATGTCTACAATTTGTAGCCCAGTCCAGCTTTGCTGATATGACAGAATAATGTCATGGAACAACACATTCCCAATACCTACAACAAATGGAGAAATCAGAATGTCACGTGCAGAAAAGAGTTGGTTTTAAAACTGGCATTTCTAATTTAAATTTATAGATCATTTTTAGTTTACAGTTTACCTCAATGATGCAGAGAACAATGACAGCAATCCCGGTGTTCAGGAGGTTTGCCTCAAACCAGGCTTTCATCTGGTTCAAACAGCCCTGCCATGAACACATTGTATTACACATAATCCATAGCAGTTACACTAACAAAGCACAGCTTTAACGGTACGCTCCTCATTTGGGTTCTAGGCCTAGCACTCCCAATCTGCCCAGGCTCCATTTAAACATTCATGTCTAACATTATAAGGTTCTAAGGTTCACATTATACAAAAACATTTTAGAAGGCTGCTGTGATATTATGATAAAAATACCATATAATACAAATATAAAAAAAAGTAAACAAATTATACCTCTTTATATGCATGTATAGCTTGTGTGCATGGGTCGCCGGCACAGCATGATGCAGGCAGGGCATTTACCCAGTCTGACGCATTACGGACGCCACAGCAGGCAAACTAATGTCATTTCACAATTCAAAAATTAGAGATTGCATCTTGATGGAAAGTGTTTCTCTGTCACAGGGCACTGAATCTGAAGTTTACTGCTGTTAATAAGTCATGTATACACTTGGCTTTATGGGCAATGAATCACTCACTGCCATTTGTAGTACATCCCAGTCGCTTGTAGAATTTCCAGCCTTCACTGTTCGTATACCCTCCTCCAGGTCTGTTTTCAACCATTCACCAATCTAAGCAAAGAACAATATATGCAATATGCTGGTAATTCATACAGAAATGTATAATGACCAGAATACGTTTTTGACCTCCTAAGATGTCTTCGTATGGCACATTGGGTAATTTTATTACATAACGCTAAAGTCACCAATGTATAACAAGGTACAACACTGTTTCTCTCAACAGAAACATGTTGTTCATCATAACATAACATGGCAATAATGCAAAAAAAATTTCTATATGTGTGCATATATATGTGTGTATGTATGTCAATGAACGGAACATGGCTGTGAAATAATAAAATTTAACAACAATTCTTGCCTTTACATATTCACAAAAGAGTGTATTTTCCTTTTGCTTCCACTAAATGGCAAACAAAACTGAACTGTGGTGGTGAGACATATCAGTGTTTATAATATACATATATAATATGTTCCACTCGTGAATCATCAACATTTTAATGGGGGCTCCCTCTTGGCCCCTTCCGTCCCCTCACTCAGCTCGACGTCCAATGAACTATCTATTCACATCAATACATATTTACAAATATAAGTTATACAAAATAATAAACATTTATTAGAAAGATACTACGTATTCAATGTGGAAGTAGGGTTGTGGAGGAGCTCTAGTAGAGAGTAGTGTATATTGCTGAGTGTACCTTTAATGAGCAGTGAGGGCTACACCCACCTCCTTCTCGTAGACCAGCAGAAGACAGGCAGCTGCCAGCTCCACCACCATCAGGACAAACAGCAGAATAAAGAACTGTGGACACACATTGTAACATCATCCGCTATTACATTCTCAGGTTGGCTGCGAAGCTGCCAGAAGGGGCCGGGGTCCCGTGCCCCACTCCTTCTGGCACTGATGTGAAGGGGCCTTCTCGTGTCCTGCAGTGCAAGTTATCGTATTTTATGTCCTCACATGTAACTGTGGTTTTGGTTTCAAACTGTGGGTTATGTGGGTTGGTTGGTTGGTTATTAATATATCATTTAGTTTGATGATAACCTGTTTTGATAATGGTCATAATTTGTTTATGTTATAATGTATTATGCTGATTATAAAATTAAAAAAATTGCTCATAGTTAACTGGTGACATAATGACTATTGTATGTTAACTACTAACAAGTAACAAGCAAGTAGTTATTGCTCCAGTATATCAATGCACAAAGGTGTAAGCATACAATGAATGTGCCAAATAAAAGATAGTGTTAGCCTGACATTATCTAAGCAAGCAAAGGATAGCACAGTAGTGTATAGCATGATGAAGAAGTGGGGTTTTAACTCTGATATGCCTGACCCACCTGTAAGTGGCCTTGAGCCAGATGCCTAGCCCCTTCGTGCTACTTAAAGGTGGGATTCTGGAGAAAGATTGTTATTTGAAAACAAAAACACCTCCCTTTAATGCCATAGGGTGCTCCCTCAGAAGCTCCACCCCACCTACGCATTCCCTAAGGCTAGGATACGGTTGTGCGGTGCGGTCTGCGCCACCTTGTTTATATTCCCATTTAGTTCTGTGTAGAAACCAGATCGTGTTTTTCAGTGTGCACACAAAACGAGCAGCTATTGGGCCGTGTGGATGATTTGCTGTGTATTGCTGTCGTTTACAATCGCTGGCACAGCCTGTAATACTTGTACTTGTTCTCAAGTACTAGCACTTTAATGTGCTGTTCAATCTGCAAAATTGTTTTGGGGTCACATACTGTCATGAGCAGACAACGGTTCTCTTTCAGGGATCCCAGGAAGCCCAGGAATGACACACAGGTGATGATGATGCCAGTGATCAGCAGCATGTTGGCAGCATTCAGGTCCTTTACGGTCGGCAACAGATTAGACATTTGGAATGTAATCATGAAGTAGACTCCAAAGCCCAGCACCACTGAGCCACATATCTACCAAAGCACAACAGACAACATTAAGATAGTCATTTTTGTTGCATTCCAATCTATCATATCTATCTGATCAGAAAATATAATAATACACAATATTATAATTGTATACATTATTCTGTATGTTTACTATATAATTACATTGCATAAACACATTGTAATGTCTTCCCCATGGCGTCTTAAAATTATAGTAAAATTACCAGACTGTGAATACTTACAAAACATAGCAGGTTGAAGAAACACATGCTGTATTTAAAAAATTTAAGGCACCCCTGAGCCATTTTCAGACAAAAGACCTGATAACATAAAATCAAAATACATTAGATAATCTGTAATGAACAAGTGACATGTCTGAATCATATTTCTACCTATATAATCAACAGTTGCATATTAAATGTGGAATATATGCCTGCAACAATAACAACATATTAAAACTCTAAATGTTCACTCATAACTCCTCCCATATCAGACTGCTCTTCCTAATAATATGCAATGCCAGTATTGAAAGCCTTCGCACCCATGAAATACAGTTTTGTATTCATCTAGTTACATAAATACAGTAAATGTAGTACAGTACCTGTATACCAGCTTTGATGAACAGTAAAAAGGTGGTCTGAAAAATAGTTTCCAGCTACTGTTTCCACCTAAATTAACCTTTTCGGTGCTACAGAGAATATTGTTTCACCAATTACATCAAACAAAATTTATTTATTTTGTTACCAATACCCAAAAAACAAGATATCATCCTAAAATACATAATGTAATCAAAGCATTCAAAACATCTTATCCTATTTTAGTACGATTAGATGTACATGTAAATACACAAAACTGTAAAAACGTATGGCTTTACCTGATTAGGCCGATGGTTGTATGTGTTATTTAAAGAAATTTATCAAGACAATATATCAAATGTATCAAAACTTGTTGTCAGCTGTTTGTTTTAGTTCCTTTTCTGTTTGGTTGTGTTGGAGTGGAACAAGGGTGGGTTTTCCACGCCCCTTTCCACTTCCTTATTTTTGAACACTATACATAAAATATGCTACTGAGAAAGGTTTGAACCTCAAGAAATCCTTGGGACATTATGTGCCATACATTTTTTACATTTTGGCTATGTTGAAGGAATATTGCTCAAATTTGCTAGGATATTCATTATAAAAGTATTTTTGAATTATCCTCTCAGTTCCTAAAATTAGCCTAAAATGGCTAAACTACACAAAAACCAATACATTTGTACAGAACGATAAAAAATGTCCCATCGAAAACCACTGAAACTGAAATGGAGCACTGGACTACTAGCGCCACCTACTGGCAACAGGAAGTAAGCCTTTTGTTACATTTATTATATGATTTACGCTAAATGTTCATGTTCCGGTCTACATTTTATGGCGCTTTTCCAATGTTGGTACCAGCTCGCCTCGCCTCGCCTCTACTCGCTTTAGGAGCTTTTCCATTGCATAGTACCAGCTCAACTCAACTCAACTCGCCTCGCCTTTTTTGCTTTTCCATTGTGCAAAAGTTGGGATAGTACCTGGTACCAGGTACTTTTTCTAGTACCTGATTTGTCGAGTTTCCAAGCGAGCTGAGGCGATACCAAAATGTGACGTGACAACAATGCAGACTATAGATTGGATTAAATCATCACTTTGTCATTGCGCAACACGGGCATTCATACGGCAACTCTTAGCAGCCTATACTTATTTACCTTTTATTAAATGTCAAAACGCAAAACCACGCTGTCGCTATGGCGACCAGGTACAACTGAGTGGGTAGTACCTGAAGTGTAAAAAGACCCGTTCAGAGGCGAGTAGAGTCGAGTAGAGCTGATACTATGCAATGGAAAAGCTCCCTAAAGCGAGTAGAAGCGAGGCGAGGCAAGTAGAATTGAGCTGGTACCAGCAGTGGAAAAGCACCATTACATGCTGTAACACATTGCACCACTTAGGCGCAACTAGAGTGTTCTCTAGCGCCACATAGTGGACGCAGGAAGCGCTTCTTAACTCCACCGTGAAGCGTCCAAAGCGTGTCACAGCGCAAGGGCCCTCCTAAACCTAGTTTATTTTTATATTTGGCCACCAGAGGGCGCTACTTTTTCAAAGCATTCAAAGCATGCAGCAACATTTCACTTTTTACAGTTGTCTGCAAGGGAATGCAGGCTGATGAAATGTGTCCCTATTGATGTTAGATAATGCTGTGTGTGTGTGTGTGTCCAACTTCAAGTCTTCTGTCTTAGAAGGCCACACTGTATTATAAACTAATTCAATAATAAAAACGACCAGTAGTGCGGGAGTAGTCATTTTCGAGATGACAAGACATTACAAAGCACAGGAGGCTCTGGAAATGATCATGCATGTCTCCTCCTCCTCCTCCTCCTCTATGGACACGGCTGACACAGAGGAGGCATCAGACACAGTGGAGCCATGTAAATATACTGGCATTTAAAGGGTTAAAAACCTTGAAAATATAATTAATATTTGATATATATATATATTTGAAAAGTGAGAGACCATGAGTCATAATGCATCACTTATATATTTAGCAATTTCTATTTATACACAGTACTTCCTATTACCTATTCCTAGTATCATAGATGTTGAGATGTGTTAACCCATGGTGATAAACACTGAACAACTGCTTAACCGCATGTTCTTCTAAACTAAGTATATAGAGTGTGTGTTATTGTTATTATATTATATAATGTATTGGTTATTATATGGACGTTTCACAATGGAAATATTTACAGAAATGCTTTGTATAGAGTCCTACTCAAATACATCTCAATTGAATACTAAACTGTACAGGCAAAACCTGGCTGTTCTGTGTGATCTGCTGATGCATTACCACAGTGACTGATATACTATGTGACTCCCTACTGCATTGCAAATGTGCAAACTAAAATATAATCAAAAGTAAGTTTACCCAGCAAAACTGCTTTTTGCTTTATACACAAATGTTAAACAGTGGTAAAACTCTTTCACATCTAGGCTATTCACAAAGATTTTGCAAAGTCTCTGTTTAATCAAATATGTTTTTTATTTATTATGCTGAATCAGGCTATTTAGCATATATTCATATTATGATGAGCTCCCAGGCGATGCCAAGAAGCATTAATTGACACTGATTTGGACCACAAGTTATCTTACTAAGTAATCGCACAACTGTGTAGTCGCCGCCCAGACGATGAAGCAATGTTTTCACTCTGAATGTTTAAACTCTGAGTCTAAGCTACAAATAGTGTAAACATTTTATCTGTGTTCTTGTAAGGGCCTGAGAAGGCTTGGATATTTTAGTTTAATATAATTAGTTTATTTTGAATTTCTGTTGATTTGATGTGTATAGTGAGTTTGCAATATTTATTTAGATGTTTCTTTGCATGTCTTGTGTTTTCGTTAACAACCAATCAGTGCCGTTCACTCATTTTACTCATTTGTTTCAGGTGTGAATACAGGATAAAGGCTGCTTTCTCTACTGTACGTGTGGCGAGGAGGGTTTTTATTTTTTTATAGACTTGGCACAATGTGGTGAACACTGGAGGAGTTGCGGAGCCTTCTAAACTGCTTTTATATACTATGCTGATCTAATACTATTTTAAATACTTGTGAGTATGATTTTAACCTTGGGTCAGTAAGTATGCCTGCCAGTTTTATTGTTGTCCAGCCCTCTGTTAGAGAGCTCTCTCTTGGTTCTGTGTGCATATGTGTGTGCGTGTGTGTGTGTATGTGTATGTATGTGTGTGTGTGTGTGTGTGTGTATATATATATATATATATATGTGTGTGTATGTATATGTGTGTATATATATTTGCATGTGTATGTTTGTGTGTGTATGTGTATATGTATGTATATATATAGTGTGTATTTTATTAAATGGATGGTTTTATAAAAATATTTTCCTATGTGTGTATATGTAAAAACACGGTTGTGCTTTGTTCTAACTTGGGTGCAGGTATATTAAAAAAAACAAAACAAAAAAAAACTACAGCCTTTTTGGAGATTTGTTCCTCTATTACAGGGGTGGGGAACCCTGGTCCTGGAGAGCCGCTGTATGGTATTCTCCATTTGAAGATGATGGCTCTAACTGGTTTGTGTTTCTCTCTCTCTCTCTATGCTGCATTTGAAATAGTTAGTAAATCCTAAATTAACTTACAAAATGTATTAAATTTATACTATGTGTTAGTTCTTAATTGCAGTGATGCATTATTCAAATTATTTTGCTAAAACTTGTTGCAATATCAACGCCGACTGCATCTTACCTGTCCTGGAGGGGTGGATTCCTTTTTTCCTTATGGAAGTTTCAGGGGAAGAAGCGGGGGGGGGGGGGGGGGGGGGGGTTTTTTTTTTTTAAATTTTAAAA
>JAODUK010043037.1:0-44562 GCA_027564635.1 Typhlichthys eigenmanni
TATATATTTGTGTATGTGTGCGTGCATAAGCCTGTCACAAAATGTAGTTGTTAGTGAGGGTGGGATTCCACAACCGCACCGCACCGACCCCAGCAAAGGGCAGGCAAGAACCCCAGAATCCAGGCCCTACCGCGACCCCCTGTAGTGCAAAGGACCCGAGACCCCCTGTCCCGGGGACAGCCATACCCCATCTCCTGTCAGATCTTGACACAGTTAGTCAGCGTCATTTGTTATTTAAACAATATGGACGCTGGATGGGTAAATTAAAACTGTCATTCTGAAACTAGCAAAGACACGTGTTGCTTTGCACCGGATATAAGATTGGGCCCTAGGTTGTTTAACTGACACATCAGTTTAATGTGTTTTTAAAACTTAAATAATAATAAATAATAAAGTGAGTGTTATCTCAATGGGCGCAATCTTGTTTTAAGGATAATGTAATTTAACTGTATTTAAAAGTTGCTTATTGAAATTATACTTTTTTATTTATATGAATTCACTACCTATCTATACATGTCTAGCTTCCATTCAAAACATGTTTTAGTTCAGTGAAGCCGTAAGCTCTCACCATCATCAACTGGAAATGTTCTATTCATATATATATAATGATAGACAGCCAACTCTTTTAGTAGCCTGTGATGCATCAGTGAATACATGGCATGCAATGACACGATGCTAAATTAAGGTGCTGAGAGAAGTGGTCCAGCTGTAGAATAGCTTGAGCTTCGTAGCAATCCAAAAGCACATTTTATCCAATACGATAACTGTGCATTTGTTATCACTGTGGATTTAGAGTGTAAGCTATTGCATGCACTGAATAAAGAATAAAGATAAAGGTAAACACTCTTTTTAATACTGTACTGTTGATGATTGCTGACTGCTGATGTCAATTTCACAGAATGCTAACCACTCATAACACTAGCACTGTATTGACCTTAACATTATCATATCAAAATCATAACTACTTCTAAAGTAGGCTTCTCCTGCTGATAGCACCTGTGAATGAAGTAAATAACAATGTGACATTGATCAACATATTTTTTGTGTTTGTATTTTGTAATATGCACTGAACTGAGTTTGCATAGGCAACATTTGATCATTCACACATTTTACATTTATAATACTGTTAGCTAGTTAGCAGGGTCAGTCATTCTTGATAACCTATCGCTCTGCGGTCCTCCGCGGCGGCGCTTCACATAGAAACACATTGTGAAGCAAAACGTAGTACTACGGCATTGTTGATATGAGCAGTGTTCGCTCGCTGTACACAGCAGGGCTGTGTAGAAGTATTGGATTCTTTAGCAAATTGTGAGGAGATATTTGTTGAATTTGACCAAAGGTGCATAAGCTTAGCATTTATCTTGCAATAACTGACTTTACTTTAAATGTACAATTATTTGATTAGGAAGGCTTTGTGTTTGCAAGTGTGGATAAATGGCTATATTGTCTTAATATAGTCTTCATTTGTTAAACACAAAACTCTCATCTTCATCAACTTTCATAATCTGTAATACAATGCATAACAAATATATTGCAGTTTTCGAAAGTAGAAATCAGGTTTCTCACTAATGCCATCAATTCCTTGGACTGGAAACCCTTCATTTATTATGCATACAAATGTATTGAAATCTCAGCCCAAGTTGTTTTTATGAGTGTAGGTTCATGTTTAGCTGTAGATTTCACCTGCATTCATAAAATAAAAAGTTACCAGGAGGTATAGTTCCTCAGCACCACGCAATAGTACCCTGACATGTCTTTTTAATCTCATCTAATCTGTACTGCACACAGGTGCAAAACACTTGCATTAAATATAATCTTATTTAGATGCATAACACAACTGACGTACAACCTGAACAAGAACAATTCACAGACGAAGAGGTGGTGTGTCGAAGTGCATGAAAGTCGCACATCCTGTTTCAGTGATCAGCTTCAGTTCCTTTCATTTAGTCATCTGTGACATCAGATTGTCATGTGATTTATTTCTGGCGTGTTTTATCCGTGGGATCTGGTTTCTGATAGACACAGTCGTGAAACAGGGAAATGGTGACTCGGTCTACAGTCATGCTGACTGTCTGAACTGAATCAAGACCCTACAGTAAAAGCTTTAAACACTACATTACCCCTTCTGCTTTATGAATGAACACATATAACCTTTATAAACCACTATTTAAGATTGTTTAATACATTTACGGTTCATGAGCATTTATTTCATGGAAAAAGTAAGGTTTTGTAGATTATTTCTGATACTGTGTATGTGTGTACAGTATGACTATGTCTAAAATATTTGCATGTATGCTAAGTGTACAGTGTACAAGGTACCCATTCTTCTCTTTGCTATTTGTTTCCTCAATCCCTAGCACTGTGTGGTTTGGTAGAAGACCCCTTTATATGTTTTGACCTCCAGTGACTTCCATGTAAGACATAGGCCTATTTCATTTCCAGAAAAAACATGAAAATGGCCTTTCTACCATTTCATCAAGTGAACAAATATATATTTTTTAAATCCTGAACACCAGTAAATACAATTTTCTGTTGATGATGGTAGCTATATAGTTGAGGGGGTAACATTTTTAATCTCCATGGTAAATTTGCACTCTATATCTTACTATGTAGAATACAGTAGCCTACTACTATAATGTAGTACACATAATTTCTATTAGTCTTATATTATACTTACTGTAACAGTACAAAAAGCAAGATTCCAAGGTCTGAGCCCTGAAATTCTTTCATATGTTTAGGTTAAATTCAGTATTTAGAAATCACCCTACAGAGCACTACAGTCTACAGTACAGACTACATTAGCTTTTCACTGTATCCTTAAAATTAAAGGGACACTCTTCATTTTGTGTATGGAAAAGAGGTTGAAACCAACTTTACAAAAACATAGTTTTGGTTTGAAACTCTCAAGAGTCTCTATGTCCCTCCTAACCGAGAGAAACTGCAATGGTTCTGGCAAAACCCCCGACATCCCCTGGCAGGGAAGTGGTTCTGGTAGTGTTCTTGTTGGGGGGTTTGCCAGAACCACTGCAGTTTCTTTAAGTTTCTTTAAGTTTCTTTAACTTTCTGGCAAAAACCCCAAACAAGAGCATTTTTCACCTAATTCTGGGTCCGATTTGCCCATCCTGACAATGGAGTGGGCATAAGGGGCAGGATGGTCTAGTGGTCTGAGTGTTAGGCTCCCAGCCGGAATGTCGTAGGTTTGAATCCCATTGTTGACCTACCTGTAAGCATCTGCTCTCGGTGGTTGCTGACGCCTTGTATGGCAGCAATGAATGGGTGAGTGTCAGGCAATAATGAACAGTGCTTTGAGTGGCCGGAAGGTTAGCAAAGCTTTGTAAATGCTGTTCATTTACCATTCCCAACTCAAGGCTGGTCAGAACCCATCATCTGCACAAATGATCCTGTAGTGTGAGGGGTTAACAAATGTTGTTGTTGCCGACTGGCTCGTAGGCTCCCAGAATATATATATATGCTCACACTGTTCTCTACCCCTCCCCCTACAGTAGTCATGGGATCTACGAATGTAAATCTGTGTGTGTAATGTGCTGCCAGGTCTCTCTTGCTAAATAGATTATTAAGATAACTGAGTGGTACCAACCTTGTTACATAAAGGTTAAAATAAAATGAAAAGCTGATACTGTTCTCTACTTCGGCAGGCATCATGAGGGGATCACAGCAATTTCAGCATCCTTAGAATGTAAAATGGCAACGTGCAAAGTGTATACAATATATATAACATATACAGTAGATTAATTGTGCAGTGTGTGTGCGTATGCGCTGGTATGCCGTATCGATACGCATGTGTTTCACCGACAGATTTGCATTATTTCAGCACTTTCATTAATGACAACGTTATGGCAGTTGGTTTATTTATATTAAATACTGTACTTACAAGCATATCATTATTACATTTCGCACATGTCATACAAATACCACGTATCTTATAACTTAACATAATACTTGCATACTTTTTGATGGCTAACAATGTATATATATATATATATATAATGGGAAATCCTAAACATCCAATACTGAGCTGTTAAGTTACCTTACTTTTATTTTCACATTCCTCAGCTAAAATGGTTTACTGTAACCGTCTTACCGATACAGCGATAAAGTGAATTGGTGAAAAGGAGAACAAACACACAGATGATGCAGGTGCTTTCTTTTTGCCTAGTTTCCCCCAGAAATCCACCAGAAATCAGAATCAGATTTATTTGGCCGGATTTGCCTTTGTGGTTGGCATCAGCATTACAGCAGAATTTTTTTGTTTATTTTTTTTTTGTTTGAAACTCCAAAATCACATGCCGCTATACGCATGAGTGAGTGCTCAGTGGCACGTATACACCTCTCCATCCACATACTCAGTTGTGTTTTCATAAACATAAACCGTGAGCAATGTGCGTGAGGTGTGGGTCTTTGCACGGCATGAGCAGCAAAACGCTTTGAGTAAGAGGCATCCCAGCCAGCCATTTATTGTTAGAGCTGCTCCCGTTTCTTCACGTTGAACCACCGGCGGTCCAACGACAATAAATATCCCCACTTGCTGTTAGTCTTTGACGTTGGCTTCCGGACTGGCGTTTGTTTTATAAAGCCGTATGTGCGGTGACGTAGACTCCAGTAGTGTCCTATAGATGTCGGACCTGAGGAATCGGGGGTAAGAATCTCTTTCCATAAGACCATAGACGATCCTCTGGGCCTCGTTGAAACAAACTGTTGTGGGTGTGGTCATGTTCCGTCTGATGATTTCTCTGGTCTTGTGATCAATGTTAATCTGGAGGCAGAGGATGAGGATGAAGTTAAAGGCTGTAAAGCAGGGGCGTATATATGTTACTCTTGCCCTATACTGACATATATGATTGTAGACATCAAAACGCTGTACAGACCTCTCTTGGCGCCTCGGTTTGAACGTAACGATTGAATATCTTCTTTGCTCTGGACGACATCTTAAAGGAAGACTTGATCTTCTTGTATTCCTCACAAACCAGCCAGAAGTCGATGTTCTCATCACTGAATTCTGACTTAAGGAAGGCCTGAAAAGTCATCATGCCATCTAAAAAGAAAGAAACATTGGCTCAATTTTAGGATTTGGCATTAGTTTTAACCATTAGTATGGATATTTTTTCAAATCTATCATATTGTATTTGTTGATAAAATATTTTCAGATGAAATTTTAAATTAAAATACAGAATTTCTTCGATTTCTATCCAAAACAAGCAGAACTATATATATACGTTTGTGTTTAGTTTATCTTAGGAAAGAAGGCAACTGAACTAAACTAAAACATGTCAAATAGAATTGACTTGAATGATTATTTTTACATTATTTTACAGTCACTGTAATGTATTGCTTGCTTACATTTTGATGCTAAAAGCCTCTCCAGTGAAACAGACCACTGGGCCATCTCCTCTAGACAAAGCCTGTAAAAGAAGCATTCAATATCATATGAGTTACAAAGATAACTCAGAAGAAAATTAGCAAGTTAATTAACACAAAGGCCTTGTTTACTCACTTTTCGGTATTGAAAGACTGCATACATCGCCAGTGTAGCTGTGGGGTGAGCTTTCCTTGCCTGAAACACAGTTGAGGTTCAACATTTACTAAGCAATTAAACCTGTTTACTTACAGTAGATTATATTAATGCTGAAACAAAGAACGGAAAAGGGGGAAAATAAACATACTGTTTCTTTCTGTTGTCTATGGTATCCATGTTGAGGTGCTCCAGTACCCTTGACGGCGATGTCACCAGTCTTGGCATGACACAGATGGAGGCTCCTGGGGTTTAGTACGTGTATGGAAGTGTATATATAGGGCTAAACTCTCTCGTCTCTCTCGTCTAACAGACGTCGTCAGCAGCGTCTGCGTATATATAGGCAGCTGTAGAATGAGGCTATGTGCTGAGAATATGTGTCGTCACCAAGCCGTTTTGATCTAACCGCAGAAATAGAGGAAGTTGTGGATGATGGTGGTTGGCTCAGAATGGTGCTATTGCGATTCATCAGTATTGTTGTAAAAGGTGTGCAGGTCACTGGTTGTTTGCGTTAAGGTCTAGGGATGCAAATAGGCCAGTGGAAAATATATCAGCTGATAGGCAAATGTTGCTCAACCGTAGAACCGATGCCATTGTTTGAGTTATCTTTAAAAACCTTTGTCAATTGGAAGTGATACTCGTCTTTAAGACTGGATTGGGTTTTTTTTATACCCACAATTATGCTGAGCAGCTGTACAACTGGTACAGCTATCAACTTGGGAACAAAAGTACTTTCCAGAGAATGAACATGAAATGTTATGAAGCTAGAAAAGAGACGAGAGTAAATGATTACTGATTAAAACATTTGAATTTTTATTTTATTTTAATTAAGGAACATTTTCTCTACAAGATTATACCACAGTATATTCTTTCACTTCATAAATAATTGCATGCTCAATAGATGTCGCATAGTAAATTAGGCCTAATTTGCATTATGATATAGTGGTAAATACAATGTTTGTTACAAACTATTGGTACAATAGTTTGGGTATAAATTTATATAATTTCATTAGTGTACATAATGTATAGTGTCTTTAGGGACCTAAACTGAAACAAGTTGCTATAGAGACCAACATTTCAGAACATATTTATCCTGTGAACCTGAATGCCTGAATGTCAGTGATCTTGTGTTCACTTATAGTCCACTCTACATAATACACATGGAAAATGCAATTTTACATAAAGATAGTTCCTTTATCGGCTAGGCTACAGTATCTGTTGCCATCCCGGAGACTGTGAATGGGTTGTTCCTATGTCACGATGGAATTATTGGAAATTATGCTTTGTATGCTCATATCATACTTTAACTAGAGAACATTACACTATGCTTACACAGAGGCTAATGTAACTTTTCAAACATTGACGATCAGAGGAAGTTGTGGTTGAAAGTGTGCAAAAATGCTTCATTCCAGACAAGCATTATTGCATCACACTATGAAAATATATTACCATTTGCCAAAACAGAATAGATTTCTAGCAGGCTTTATTTTGAACAAACATCACTCAAACTTGATGGGATCAGATGAAGTGCTAAAGCCTAGGCCTATTTGAAATTGTTTAAAATAAAAGTCATCCAGACTTCATAACCTACAAAATTATTTGAAGTGAAAGTGTACTTCAGGACACACCTATAAGCAAAATAAATTATAAATAACCTTAATATACTCATTTGAAGGGTCTACAGCAGGGCTATTCAACTCCGGTCCTGGAGGGCCGCACCCTGCATGGTTTAGATCTCTCCCTGCTCCAACACACCTGATTCAAATGAACGGGTCGTTATCAGGCTCCTAACAACTTTGAATCAGGTGTGTTTCCCTGGTCTACAGGCTAGTCATTACATTAATTGAAATGTGTGTTCAACATCCCATAGGTCAGGTTTTTCCATGTGTAGTCTATATAAGAGCACAATAAGTGTTTTGCCCGCACGGTAAATCAAGCAGGCACGCACATTCCCGTAAATGTTCAAGGCTTGTGGGACACTCTGGGTACAGTTGCTAATATACACATAATATCCATTTAATACCTGCATGTTTTTATGCTACTGCAAATAAAGTTGTTAACTATGTTAGCTAAAGCTAAAGTTTTTACATGCTATTAGCATATGGCATAGGTCTTGCCTATCCTGACATGTCAGAGGAATTGTCGTCACAAGTCCATCTGTGGAGCCGTGCATTGAAACTGTTTGTGAATGGCTGTACTTTCAAAAAAATACTAGTTGATTGGATGAACCATCTGGTCATTTTCGCTGTCGGCACCATGGTAGGCACACCTAATCCACGCCCGTATATAGCTATAACCACGACACTGATTGGAAAGTTCAGTTGTTACACGGACACATTCAAAGGGCAAAATCAAACTGAAGCTCACGAGATCAGGATGGTCTCACAAGGTTAGGTCTTACCCAGTCCTAGTCAAAACCAATAGCATTATGGACAATGCTCAAAGTATGGTTGCTGTCAATGGAGGGTCCTGTTCTCTAAATTCTTCCTACTGTACCTCTTGCTATCCTACCATGTGTCATATTAAGCATATGGATCTCTGCTTGAATTGGCCTAAAAGGCCGGACAGTCCTAGCACTCTGCTGCAGTTCAGAGTTTCAGAGTTTTATTGGATAGTGGACATCCTCTCTCTAGGTATATGGTGCAACATTTTGCATTTTATTCAAATGGATGGACCACACCCCGATGTCAATGTGACACTCACAAATTGTCATTCTATATAAGAATGATTTCTGAGATAAAACTGGTTTTTCGTCTTTTTTTCTGTTTTATTTTAAACAAAATCTCAAACTTTAAACAGAGGTTTAGCAATTGATAAAATGTGTATTTTATTGAGAAAGATCAAAGTTCATAACATATTTGAATGTGTGCCGACTGACCAAATCTGATGGGATAAAATGTTTATAATACTATTTACAATAATGCACGTTTAGCATTAAATTAATTTGTGGGACATAGAAAACCACATTCAGCCACCAAATCTCTTAAAAAGGGTGTTTAACCTAGATAATCAAAGAAAAATAACGTAATACAAATCAGGATTACTAATGAGTTGTATTCGACTACAGAATCATACTAGTACATACTGAGATCTGCATGGTATGGCATAAACCAGTTATCCACACTTACACATACAATGCAATAAAGCAAAATAAAATCAAATGGAAAAACCAGAGTATCATAGCTTGTCTGAGAGCTTGTTGGCTTAAACCAGTCACCTGGATTCAGTTCTCCGCAGGAGACCCTGGTAGATGTCAGATTTTAAGAAGCGCGGGTAACAGTCCCTGGCCATCAGACTGTAGATAAGCTTCTGTGCTGTATCAAACGATGTCAAGGTTGGCTGAGAGATGTTTTTAGTTATATTCTCTCTGGTACAACAATCTATGTTGATCTGTAAACAAACAATATTTGATCTCATCATCTCACTAAATTATTTTGCACTGTAAAAATCATTAGTTTTTTCATGACTGCTGCCTTTGCCATTCAAATCTGACTGCCTGAGTGGAAGTAACCATTGTATTTCCATTGAATTTAGGGTAATATTGCAGCAACTCTCTATTACATTGTGCTTTCTGCAGGCATGTGTTTTGCATGAGCTCTGGCTTCATATGAAAACATAACACTGATTTTGATTTTATGTTCCTGTTGAAGCAAATGTCCTCAAAGATGTGTGGCTTTGTGTCTACCTTGTAAGAGTCTTCCTGCACAGCCAGCTTTCCTTACCTGTCTGGGTGCCTCCGTCTGGACAAACTCCGAGTAGATCCTGTGGGCAGATGAGATCATCTCTGGCATCGACTTGATCTTTTTGTACTCTTCACAGGCCAGCCAAAACAGGATGTTCTCCTCACTGTACTCAGACTTCAGGAACTCACGGAAAGCTATCTGTCCAGCTACAAATAAAAACAACGTACATACATAAAATAATAGTTTGTGTAGAAGCGCATACAAAATTCAAGAGTTCAGATTTTCTTTTATTGGAAATATTTAAATAATGTGTTAAGTTTTTGGAAGATATTACTTTTTATTCAGTGACCCAGCCTTTTTATTATAACAAAGGTGAAATGAGTGAACCTTAATATGGAAACCTAATAAATATAGCTGTTTTAAGTTGCTAATTGATACTTTTTAAAGAGGTTTTTGCATCTGAGCTCTTTAAATGTTACCCTATATTTATAGATCTTTTGACGAACAGTTGGACCACCACCAAAGACCATACCAATAAATAACATAAGTACCTACCTTTACAGCCAAGGACCTTGTCCACAGACTCCCCCCATGTCTCAGCGTCTTCAAGAGGGTCTTTGGGAAAGCAACACCATCTACCCTTGAAAGAGCATTGAGATCTATCACTAGCTTGGTTATTGGTAAACTGCACTGTAAGTGATGCAACATGTCAACAGTGTTTGTGTTTGAACATATCTAGCATTTGAAAGCAACATCCAAGCCCTGCTATCATCAACACAATCCTGTTCGACATGCAGTCAGTCAGTACGACACAAAGTTGACACTTACAGCGAGTGCAGCATTCCCTGGCATTTTCCACATGGTTGCTGAATGCTGTAGCCTGTTTATAAATGGTAAAGGCCCTGGAATCAAAAATGAAGTAACTCACTTTATCGCCATCTCCACGTTCCTCTGCGGTAAGACAGAAATCAGGTTTGGCCCCAGCGAAGATGAGACTGTGATTGTTTTGAGACGAGGGAGTCGAGAGCCTGGACAAATCTAAATTACCCAACCCCTGCCATGCATGGAATATATGGAAATCTCTATGCAAAGTGTTATTGTTGGGGAGAGACGGGACACCTTTACACTCCTGCGGCTCCTCCGGGATGTCACTGCTGCTGTGATTCAGGGAGTGTCTCCCATCTACACTCATCTTCCACTTCCTGTCTGTGGCAATTTATCCAAAATAGTTTTTCATCAGGATGAATGAGAGGTAGTGCTATTTAGATGTACAGTATGCTAACAAAATGGCTTGTTACAGCTCCGCGCCTTGCGGTGCCAGGTTAATTGGGGTAATATGGTCCTGATGCCAAAGGGAGAGATTCTGACCATAAACAAATACGCCACCAAGGAAAGGGGCCTACATCCTTGTATTTGCATATCAACTGAAATGTACATAAACAAACAATTCATATACCATACTTTGGGTCATTGTAGTCCATGACAAACTCTTGGACGATCATGTATTTGTATTTGTATTAGAAATGTCAAAATAAAGTTGTCTGACATCACTTGTTAGCATTCATTAATTTGTCAATAAGTGTGTTAAATAGAAACACAGTAATATTGTTGTGTGTGTGTGCGTGGAGCTATGCAGGGTCTATTGTGGGAAAATTAAATAAATACATTCAATCTATTAGATAATGGACTGCTATATAACACCATTTTCCCTCAAACACCATTTGAACCTGTTGGTCAAACATGTTTGTTTTGAAGGATTTATGGGTAAATGTCCTTTTGATTAATAATAAAACAATAATAATAATAATAATAATAATAATAAATACAAAAATTAAATCTGTGTACTGCACGGTAAACCTCGAGCGTTGAGCTGTGTCGCTCAGTTAGCATGGCAACCCGATTCGGCCACTCTGTTTGCACGTGGGCTCTCGTCTGAAAGTGGCGTTCTCACACCTCCATGTTGTAGAGGCTGACTGCAGACTATAATTGGCCATTGGAATGAAAGGTACAGGATGTTGGTAGGCAAGCTAAGACGTCCCTGTGGAGCAAGAGTATGTAACTGTACTAACATGACACAGTGCATCTTAACTCAACACAATTATACTAGTTTTTTATTTTATTTTGTTTAAATTTTATTATTATATTAATTTTATTATTATATGTTTTTTTTTTAATTATGGTTGAATACTGTATGTTGTTATTTCATTATTATCTTGGTTAGCTTTTCTGTTGTGGGTCTATATGCAGCAAAAACATTTACTGTAGTGAGGCAATGAAATGCAGAGCTACTGATATAGCCAGCTGTAATATGTTGCATGTGAAGCCTTTCAAGGCATATCTGTGATTAAAGATATTAGGTGAGGCCATTTTACGCTAATTAGACCAAAAGTGCTTGCATTGGTCAGATGGCAACACTACATGTCATATGAAGAATCCCACCCATCATGTTTGCCCATGACCTTCTTTGTGACTGGCGGGGACATAATGCGGCTAAACAAACCGGGTGATGTAAATCTCCACAGGCAATGGAAAACACCCCAGCTTCAGCTATTTGCATATGTGGAGACAAAGTCACAGAATTTGCTTTTCAAAATCCTGTGTTGTTGTCCTAGATAAGACACTGCAGAATTGCCCAGATGCTGCCATCAAATTCACTGCTGAATTCATACCTTACTGAACGGGTTTCCATCCATCCATCCATCCATCCATCCATCCATCTTCATCCGCTTATCCATAGTCGGCTTGCGGGGGCAGCAGCTCCAGCTCCAGCAGGGGACCCCAGACTTCTCGTTCCCGAGCCATATTAACCAGCTCTGACTGGGGGATTCCGAGGCGTTCCCAGGCCAATATGGAGATATAATCTCTCCATCTAGTCTTGGGTCTTCCCAGAGGCCTCCCCCTTGTCACCAATCCTGTTTTGAACGGGTTTCCTCTATTTGAACTCTTTAAATCATTTTTGTGACTATATAGTCTACTGTAAGAAAATGTTGATGAATTCCTTATTTTATAGTGCAATTACCCCAATGGTACACTGTGAGGCACTGTAGGACCTCTGAAGGTCAGACTATGTTTACCTCTTTCCACTCAAGTATTAGCAGCATCAACACGTTGAGGTAATACTTCGCTATAATAATTTCACATCATCTAATGCTGATTGTTAACCTCTGCGTTTGTTTTTTAAGATTGCCTGTATCTAAATGTATCAAGTAATTATAAAACAGGATTGCTTTTTAAAATTATTTAAATATAGTGTTTGATTGTAAATATACACATAATTCCTTATGATGCTTTATGCTGATCTGCTAAAAGCTTTCAACAGTTCAAATTTACACCAGGAGTTGTCCAAAATGTCAAACCATTATCCGCCCCAAAAACAGTTTGGAATACGATCGTTCCCTCTTTCATGCAGGACCTACATTCCCAGGCACTCCAGGTTTAAGAAATGCCTTTGTTTCTGTTCAAAGGCTAAACAAAGCTTTGAATTCAAAAGAAAGTCGTATTAAATACACGCTTAACTCCTGGCTGATTTCAGCAGCTTTCAGCACACGGTGAGTCACAGATGTATAAAGCCCTTGGGAAGAAATGGAAGCAGATTACTAGTGGGAAACTAATCTTTGGCTGTGATGACTTTGGCACATCAAGTGAACTCTCAGTGCTTTTTACTACAGTCCATAGGTGAGTTTTATTTCTTTACCTCAAAGTGGCACTGAGAATTGATCACGTCTAAATTCACACTGCAAGCCTTTATTTATTGCTCAAATCTGATATTTTTGTTTGGCTGGTCAATTTCTTCTTCTTTTTTTTAATTTTTATTGCGTGACCAATATCAGGTTCCGTTGTGAACTGGTCATGGTCCTGATCTGACCCGCGTCATATACACGAAAAGAACAAGAGCAATGCAACCCTGATTCAGGAGCATATAATAAGTGGCCCAAATCAGAATGAAAAAGATCAGATTTCATTGATTTGTGTTACTGTATTTACTGTTCCTAAAGAAAAACCACCCAGATCTGAGACACATACAGTATCCACCAGTTTCCTGAGGAGGTAACTGGAGAAACGATTATGGGTGGCACCTCCGGTGGAAGTAGTGAAGTACTGAGTTGACTTGCTTGCATTTAGAAACTAGCTAAGTGGTATACGCAATATTATGATATGCACTCGCTCAATTTCGCAGTGTTATGGAGCTCGGGGACAACATATGCTGTTTGTGGCCAAAACGTTATGTTTGGCATATTAAATTGGAGTGCTTCAACCATAAACCTAAAACGAATTCGGAATGTTCTACCGCCTTGTCTCCAATACATTTGGCATCACACAAAGCAAAACAACATTAGTCTTAACAGTGTGGTGACAGTGGCTCATTGGGTAGAGCGGGCAGCAGGTGATCCAGAATTTGCTGGTTCAATACCAGCTAACTCCTCACCAAGTGTGAAGGTGTCCTTGAGCAAGACACCTAACCCTAACTGCTCCCGGTGGTTGGTTGCGTCTTGCATGACAGCAATCACCATCAATGGGTGAATGTAAGGCAGTCTTGTACAGTGCTTTGAGTGGCCAGAAGGTCAGAAAAGCACTGTGACAATGCAGTCCATTTAAAATAGGGAATGCGCAGAAGAATGCAAATAGTAAGTAATCAGGTTTCACTGTTTACATGGTAGAATTTTTCTTTCAATCAGGCTATGGAACAGGTTATTCTACCCCTCTGCTTTGGAATGAAATTTCAATTTGGTTTGGCCGAACTCTTCCAATTGAGGTGTTAACCGCATTTTAATTCTGGTTGGGCTTTTAACCCGATTACAATTGGAATTCCTATTATTCCGATTGGAATCGTGTTAAAAGCCCAACCAGAATTAAAATGTATGTGTTAGGTATCTTGTTTAAGAGTACTTCCAGGAAGGCCAATTTTGGGGTTTAAACCCACAACCTCCCAACTAGGAGTGGAACATCAAGACTACTAGACTATTCTGCTCCTGGAGAGTCTACCTTTAATTCTCAACGTGCATAGAGTACAGTTTACGTACTATACTACTACTACTACTAATATACTGTACTATAGCAACTCCTTTCTTGCATACATATTCAAGGGGTTAGGTGAAAACTCAGTGGGATGACAGATTTAAATTATTACATATTTGTCATGGTTGGTAAGAAATATGGACAGTGCATACAAACATGATTGTAATCGGTAAGGTCTATACATTTTTCAGTGATTTGGATTAGGGGGTTCCAAATGTTCATATTTTTCACCCAATGGTATGATATAATCCTACAATATGGCGACATCCATCACATTTAGATAAGGTCACCAAATCTTCAAATATTATACACAACAGGGATTTTCTAAAAATATTTTATTTTTCAATATTGTTTATTCCAATAATTAGTTTAGGTTATTTACACTTTATAACAGCAAGCCCATATACATAATGATCACTATGATACAACACGTTAAAGCACAAGCAAGCTTAAAATACAGTAAATGTAAATTCATTACATTTTGTTTTAGTATTCAAACAGGTTGTCAGGCTTCCCTCCACGGTAAAGCACTATTTTAATAGACTGCGGAAACATGAAATCTCCTTAGTACATCCCTCATTAAAGTTGCAGATGCAAAATCACCATAGCTGCAGGCTTTGCACATTAATTGAGGGTGTTGGGGAAAAAAACAGAAGCAGGATTTAGTTTTAATTGGATATGGGTCACATTCATTGTATAAACATCTGAGCATATGTGTAAGACACTGTCACAGGCTGGGGACAAAGACAATGAAATGTTCCAAAATATTCAGCATGGCTCTCTGTGTGGCACTGTAGCTGTTCAATGAAAGAGACTCACGGGTATCTTCCAGTCACATATAATGTTTAAATTATGTTTATCAGTTGTTGCTAAACAGCCAGCCACATAACATGACACTGTATTTGCTTGTGTAGTCCAGAGCCATGGGAATAACAGAGTTGCGTCATCTCCGTTCGTTCCAATGGACCATTTTTTCACAGCTACGGAGACTCAAAGTTCCCCGAAGATAGCCTAACTACTAAAAGTACACTATAAATTATATTTTATATCTAAATAGGTGCATTTATTGACTACTAACTACCAAAAAACGAAGATAAATATCTGTATATATTCAAATTTTGCCATAGGTCTTGACTCTCCATGAACTATGTGACCGAACTTCCTTTGGCGTAACTCTGTTATTTCCATGGCTCTGGTGTAGCCTTGCAAGGCACGTGTCTTAACTACGGCACTACAGTACGTGACAAGAGCACACGTCTGGGAACGTTGTCTGAAATGTGTCTTAAAATGGAGAGGAGAATTCTGTCGGGGCTTGCTGATTGGCTGGTGTTACTGCCTATTCCCCAACAGAGCCCGCCCCCTAGGGTGACTCATGCCCACAGCCAACTCCCTCCAGTCTTTCAAAACTACAGTGACCACGCGTGCATGCGAACGCTATAGATTTGATTAGGTAAACAATAACGTAAAAGCACTTTAACACTCTTGTTATTAGCTTAAAAATGTTAACAGGTTCTGCGCAAACTGCGACAAGCATAACTTTTAACGGAGTCTTACATGACGCTGGTACAAAGATAGCTTTTGTCAGTTACAGTGCCTGTGGAATTGCTTTAGCATGAGCACTGCTACATCTTCCTATTTAAATCCCTGCCCCTATATTGACTTCATCCTTCGCAAGTCGTTGAATTGGTTTTGATATTTCAATCTGTTCAAACCAGCCCAGACGTTTCATATGACGGTACTGTATAATAAGTCTGACCAAACGGCAAGTAATCCTATGTTGTTTTAATGAGAAAATGCTTTTAAAATTTTTTTTTAATTTTATTATTATTATTATATATATATTCTTACCTAAATCGGTGATAAAAACATTTTTTCATTGCACGGCCTGTAATGGGGATAGCATTTAGCTAGGTCACAGAATCTCCCACATCAGAGCTGCTGTTTCAGCTGCAAGCGTCTGCTCTATCGTTGAACACACAGGAGCGGGACCTTCTGCGAAACATGGTGGCTCCTGGCCCTCTAGTATGGGTGAGGCTTAAATATATCTGGGAGTTTAGAAACCTGGGGTAGCAATCATTTTTCATCAGGTTGTAAACTTTAGTCTCAGCGGCTTCGAAACAGCTCTTTGTAGGGCGCGATATATTTTTCTGGATGGCTGTCTTGATAGAGTAGTCAATGTTGACCTGGATGAGGTGACAGAGATATATATTTAGTTATAATAGTTATTAACAGTCAAAAGTAATACAAATAAAAATAAAGGGTGTTTCAACTTTCACTGAATGTGAATGCCTCCTTTAATTAAAATAAAATGTATATCTTTTTGCTTCCTGGAAACATATTTGAAGATATACAGTATGTTTGGATAACTTGTGATGAGCATTAACCGTTATCTTGTATCTTACTATCATATTTTACTGCCATTCAGTTTATTGCATGTATACAATCAACAGCTTTAATAAATTATGAAAACATTATAGTTGCAGTTCCTATCACACAGTACTGTATACCTGCAAGGTCTTTGAAACAGTAAAATGTCAACGCAATCCTTTGGTCGTTTAGTCATTTAGTCATGCATAGCAATCTGCCCTCTCCTGACCATGCTGCCTGCCAACATGTTGGGCGCATTTCCAATTAGTTTGCTATTTGCATATTCTCACCACATTTGTACACAGTTGCTGATTAGCTACCGGCCGTACAGTGTGCCTGGAGGGACGTGTACTATCAACAATCGAGATGGCCTATGCCCAGGATTCAGCTCTCTGCCTGTTCTTGAACATTAGTGGGGTTATATTGGGAAAGGTGAGCAGTAAGCAGAAGTTTTGATGCGTGCAAGGCTCATGGGTAAATGAATATTTAGGGCCAGATGCCGTATGAGGCTTGTTGGCAGGCCCGTTGGACTCGAGAGAGTTGATGAATGCTAACGAGATTGGTACTCGTGTCTTTACTAAAGCTCACATCAGCTTAAACAAGACTGATCAGCATAGCTTCATTAAGAGAAATTGACCAATGAGACGTGCAAGACACTAAACGCTGCACTATGATTGGAGTTCCATCACAATGCTGATAATGCTGGTAGATTAAATATGTTGTTTTGTCCTCCACTTAGAAGCGAGGGACCCTAACCGAGGGTATGCGGTGTGAACGACGTGCTAGCTTGTTTCTGAGTGGAGATAACTGAATAACAACGGACTCCAGTCTCATTTACTATAAGAAATCTGAGTGTAAAAGCTTAAATACACATTTAAAATATGAGTGCCAATTGTAGCCCCAGAGTGTCCCTTGATAATGATTAAATTGGATAGTTAATTTAATAGCTTTCATGATCATTTTTTTTCTATCAAGTGATGACTTAAGGACATAGCTGAACAAATATGGCTGTAATTCCCATGTATTATTTAGTGCTTCAGTACTTATAAGCCTTATGCTAATCAATGCTTCTGTATGTGCACGTCTTTATACTGTACACATACTACATATAGTTACACTGTAAACATTATTTGTTCTTTAACATAATTTAAAGGAATAGAAGGATTTTATTTTTCACACAGTGAAGAAGGTGAATATATGGTGAATTTGTTTATCCAAGATAATAAGTAAATATTGTATTCAGCTGAACATAGCACAGTTGTGAACAAGAAAACCATGTTCAGTTGAGTTTTTTCATTGCATGTAGGTCTGCAAAGTACACATGCATGCAATTTGCAGTTGTGTCATAAAGTATGTAGGCTGATAATCCCACCAGCTCGTTTTGTTGGGTTGGTTTCTGGTGCCTGATAGGGGGGGCTTTTTTGTTGCTGTTGCCAGAGGAAACATTTAAAACCACAACTGACTTGCATAGAAATAGCATGACCTGTTTCATATCGTCCTGTCATGCATGTGTCCTCAACCCACTTCCTATATCTGTCATCACAGTTCAACTAATGATCTGGCAGCTCAAGGCACTACAAGTGCCATTGTTAGGGATAATTATACCAGTATTTCACAAGCATTTTGATACAAATATGTTTTCCCGACAGTAAACTGCCTAATACATGTTCATCAAAATATATCAATAGTTTTTTGGACACAAATATTCACCTCCATTGACAAAAACAAAAACTACCCTACAAAGAAATAAAATTGACCCTTGAGGTTATTCAACTCTTGCCTTTTTTATATAAATATGATATTCACTCTGCTTTGTGATAAGACAGCATAGCCACCTAGGAAAAGTCATGCTTAGTCAACTTTGCCCTTACCTCTTTGGGGGCCTCTGAATCGATAAAGACATTATAAATAGACTTGGCTGTGGAAAACAGCTTTGTCTCTGAGTCAATGGTCTTGAACTCTTGGCAGGCAAGCCAGAACTCAATATTCTCTTCACTGAACTCACTCCTGAGGAATTGAGTAAAGGTTTCCACTCCGTCTGGAAGGTGAGAAACACATAGTTTTTAACAACTATACTTTGTTAATTCCGTTGAATTTACTGATGTCTACAAGGTTGTCTACTATATTTTGACAGCGTTCTTTGTCAGTTGTTTAGTTAGAAAATAAACAAAACAATCTGCAACGTCTATATCAGCATATCCTCAAGTCAGTGATACAAGCACACAATTTGGGCCTTAACCTTCAACCGGTGGAAAGCGTGAAGCACCTAGCAAAGCGTCTATGCTAGTTTCAGACCAACACAGTTGTCATTTTCTAGTCCAGCACCCAGGTCGTTTATATAGCAAATGCACTTGCGCTTATTTGAGTGCCCATGGTCTGAACATGAGGGGCCCTATATTTTAACAATCTAAGTGCACGGTCTAAGGCGCAAGGCGCATATTTTATTCATGGCGTGCCCAAATCCACGTTTTAAATTTTAACAGCAGATAAACAGTGCGCTGGACACATGGTTCAAAATGGTTGGACTTACTCTCTTCATTATTCACGGGTGTGTTTTGGGCGTAACATATGACAAACCAATCCGAGTTTCATCTCCCATTCCATTTACAAATCCAGGCACCCTTGCATTAATGGGCGGATTGATATTAAACCAGCGGGTTTGTGAAAGTGCTGGAGCAGACCATCTCTAGGCAATAGCGAGATTCCTAACATGTTTATGTAGGTTACATACTAATGATATTTCACATTGTACTCAATTAATGTTTAATGCTCCTGCCCGTCCCTGTAAATTTTACAAGCAGAGTGTACACATGTTGTCCACCTGCCATAGCCGATACTATATTTATAATATTATGCTCCTCGCTCTGACTATAGACTAGGTTTTTGCTGGTCAATCGCGCAATAACTTTCCACTCCCTCAAGGAGGATTACTTATTAAAGCCTACATAGCCTACATAAACATATTTTATTTATCAAGTTAACAATCCGCCGATGACACAAGCGCACCTGGATTTTTTAAGGGAATGGGAGATGACACTCGGATTGGTTTGTCGTATATTACGCCAAAAACACATCCATGAATAAAGAAGATAGAAAGTTCAGCCATTTTGAACCATGCACCTGCCGCAAAGACATTTTTGTTTTACTCCGTTTAACTAGCAAAAGTGGATTTGGACACGCCTTAAATGCAGTTCGGAGCTTGCGCTTTAGACAGTGCGCTTAGATCGATAAAATAAGTCCCAATATTCATTGCCCTGATTCTAAAAAGAATAAAATATCAAATACACTCAAATAAACTCTAATGTTATGTGTCCAATAATACACTTTGTGCATCGTGTACAACAGTATTGCAAATGGAACATGGTTATATTCTAAAAACGTATATGACTTATATGAAGAATGTGAGCCTGTATGTAAATATAACAGCCATAGAGTTGTACCACACAACTCATAAACTCATGTTTTACAATTGGGAATTAATTTCCAATCCTATCTATTCATAATTGGATTATAGAATTGCTATTATACATAATTATTATCACATTATATGGAACCTCCAACTTCATTATGTTTTCTGAGCAGAGCCATGTGATAAAATATCAATAAAATGTAAGCACTCTGAAAATAGATTTGAGGAAGTTTAATAGCTTCTGTATTCTTATCTCCATGGCTACCTGAATAGATGTACTGAACTTGTTATTTCTCTTTTCGTTAACCATTTATCGTCTGCCAGCTCACCACAGAACACCAGTTTCCTATTAAAGTGGGAATGCCGGCGCAGAGTCGGACAGCGATTTGTCACAATGATTTCAGAGAATGAACTTTTAGTCCAAACCTGAATTCATCAGCAGGTCTTCATACGAGTCCCTCCACCTCAACGCCTCCTCTGTTGTGATGCTGAAAAATGCAAGAGATTGCGTGAGTGCTTTTCGCTAATGGTGCCACAGAGATGCTTTGGATGCCTTTAATAAGAAGAATGTGACATCTGGATTCCTGCAGTGTACAATCATTCATGGCGCAAGCTGGGAATCAGGAGGTAATTGGAAAAAGCAAACAGCAGAGCCGTGGCATGAACGTATTGGGTGTTGCTTTACTTGTGGGATGTTGTGTTCGTCCTCTTATCTGGACTGACGTTCTCATGAGAGCCTGACTTGGTGAGAAAGAGGCTCAGACGGCTCCTTCTGTCCCTGTCATTCAGTCTGCAAACAAAGGAATAATTCATGTTTCCCTTACTGTAAACACAAGGATATCTTTGAGTGCTTTTTAACACAACACTTAACTACACACACACACACACACAAAGGTTTAGTCTCACCAACTAGTTCTAGTTCTCTGTTATTAACGCGGTATTTGCACAATGTCATTGTATATGTATATACAATACTGTATATAATAGTGCTGCAAAAATATACAATAGTGCTGCAAAAAGAATGGCGTTCTTTGACAATAACATTTTAAAACCTGAACCTAAATCCCTTATTGAATACAATACATTTGATTTTGGTTTTAAATTGTTTTAGAATTGTTACTGCAGAAATAAAGCTTTTTTCTTTGGGGGGGGGGGGGGGGGGCTGTGCCTGGGTGATTGATTAATCAAACAGCAGCTTTCGTAAGTAAATTTAGGTTACTGTCAGCAATTTTCAGAAACAGACTAATTCTGTAGCCTGATGAGATTATGCAGAACTCAACAGTAATAGCTACGTGCTGCCGATAACACAGTTGTTTAATGTCCCATTTGCGTGATAAGAAAATAAATACAATGTGCTGACACTATCTGAAATGACTTCAGTTTTGTTAAAACACTAATTAAATTGAGTTCCCCATTCCCCCTCCAAAAGTAATGTTTGAAAATAATGAACAGACCTGGAGCTATCGCCTTTCATTCTTGACGTCTGGAGGTCTTCTGCAACAAGCATTTTGAAATATGCTTCCTCTTTGGGGGCCAAAAAGTTGAACTGGGGAAATAAATAAAGAAGTGTTTCCATGCCCTTCACTCGGTCTGACGTGTGCAACAACAAGCTACTAGCAGGTCTCTGAAACGTTATTACCGATGTTCCTGTGAGCCACAGCATTATTTATACACCTGGCCACGTCATTTTCGCTAGTATTTGTATTGCTTCCTGTCTGGGGAGGCCGTTTACTGTACGTACAGCTAGCAATGCTAACGAAACCCTCTTGGGTTTAACATCCTGCCGAATAGTCTGCCAGGCAGTAGCTGGTGGGGGTTGGGAGGTTTATTCATATGCATTTCAGCATCCACATTGTGCTGAAGTAACTTCTGGTACCATACAATTAAATAGCATAACATGTTTGGTATTAATAATTAAAAGAAGTGATGGTGGGTGATTAAATGGTTTTGACCTGCCACGACACAAAAATATAAGAAGAGATTCATTCAAGAGATGTGATGAGTTTTTGGCAATTAAGTAAGTCTTCAGGATTGTTCTGTGAACCCGCATGCACCGTATCAGTCGAGCGACACCACACAGATGGAAAGAATACCATTGAATAAATAGTATAATGGCCGGGCTTAGTGCTTTACCGGGCCTCGGAGCCTTAATGGAGAAAGACAAACTCACTGTGACACAGTAGAGCAACAGAGAATATAGGTGCTTTCTGGGCGAGATAGACACAAATAGAGTGTGTCTGTTTTAGAGAGACACAGAGTGGGGTGAGAGAGAGAGAGAGAGAGAGAGAGAGAGAGAGAGAGAGAGAGAGAGAGAGAGAGAGAGAGAGAGAGGAGAACACTTTTGGAGAGTATTTTTCAAAGAGAAATGCAATATCTGAAATCCTAAAAATTTAAGTAAGTTCAGAGTGTAAACATTTTACAGTGTGTGGGCAGTGGGCAGTAACCTGACATGCCAGAGGAATAGTTGTCACAAGTCCATCTGGGGAGCCGTACATCGAAACCGTTTGTGAATGGCTGTACTTTAAAAGAAATACTTGGCAGTTGATTGGATGAACCATCTGGTCATTTTCGCTGTGCGCACACCTAACCCACGCCCGTATAGCTACTGTATAAACACGAATCTGATTGGAAAGTTCAGTTGCTAATTCTGACACATTTTAAATGATTTCTAGGCTTTCCAGACTGATTATCACGGCGAAATTAAACTAAAGCTTGTGAGATCAGGATGGTCACGCAAGGCTAAGTTGGCACAACCCTTTTGTCCAAAGACAATGCTACTGTAGTTTCTAAAACAGACTTTACAACACTGAAGGCACTACCATGACAGTGCAGTTGACATTGTATTGTTTCCTACATTGTGTCCTAAAAACCTGCTTACTCCTGGAAAGAGTCTGAAACTGAATTAAATGGTTTTACAGTAATTTAATACAGAAAGAAGCAGTTTAGGAGATTTCACAAATCGTCACACTGCAAAAACTATATCTGATTTAGTGTGATAATCTTGTTTTTAGATTTGACATCTAGCTGGACTTGTTTCTAATATAAATGGCATATCTAATTTAATTTAAATAAATGTGCACTTAATTTAAGATATCAAGTGAATTTCACTTACTGCACTGGCAGCCAGTTTCAGCCAGTATTAGTAAGCTCATAACTAATATATTTGCACTTATATTTCATAGGGCATTTTTTTAAGTGTATCGATGTGTTATGCTGTATAATGTACATTTTATTGCAGAGGCAACGAGGTCATCAAAAATGTTAAGAAATAGCCAAGACTGCCATTATGGGTAATACAAAAATGTGTCCAAATGCAATGTATCCCATTTTGTGATGTCTGGGTCATAAAGCTACTGAAACATAAACATAGAAAACATAAATCATAAAACAATATACTGAAATGCCAGCCTTGGAAATGCACGATTTAAACTGATGAAAACCTCGTCCCCTGCTGAGCCTGTTCACTAATCATGCACCTTTTCTGTTCAGTTCCCTAATATCAGTCAGGTACATTTGCTACCGCACACCACAGCTACAGCACTGCACAGAACCTTTCTCATCCCCATATCGTGGTTGATTAACAGTAACTCCTCGTTATTTACAAATGTCACAGGTGACTGTGAACGAGGCTAGACGAAAAGGGAAGTGTTTAGGAGCTGAAACTGTGAAGTGCTGACTTTAGTGACAAACGGGTGGTGCTTCCTGTCTGTAAATATCTGATCAGAAAGGTCAAGTAAGAGCTGTCTGTAACGCCATGTTTGTGTGTGGCAAGCAACATAGCAGAACTATTGTGTCTACACGCAAACAAACAGACTTTCCCTAGATGCACACAGATGGAATCACATGAAAACTATCAGAAACCACATTTCTCTCTAATACTGAACTTGGCTCAATGCTCATGTGACAGGTTTACATGCAGACTCATGTCTGACTGTGATTTTCCCTGTAACACCAATGTCTTTACATACTCTTTTTACTTCAAATGTTACATGGGAAATAAGTATATTATGGTGAGTGGATCTGCTTGCATTGCTGTCGTTGAGTCAACGGTTCAGTAGACAAAGCAGAAATGTCTTTGAATCCAAGTTGGAGCGAGTCAATACTGAGAAATCAAATGTGTTATAGACTGAAATTATTCGTGATTTGAGAGTCACTGAAACCAATGATAACATTGTTTAACAAAGACCCAATGTGGTATGTTTGGGCTACTCTGGGATATAATCATAATTACAATGCTAGTACTGTAGCTATATTTGGCACTAATGCGAGCCTCTTGTCAAAACTCAGAGCTCAAAAGGCCTAAAATCTTTTTACTGAAACAAGCCTCCAATTTGTACTCATCTGTCCCGTCCCATAGAAATGTCCTAAATAAATATATAATAAATAAATAATGAGGACGTCCACCTTGCATGGGTAGAAGCCTTTGATAACAATCCATTTGTGTTTGTAGATTAATTTAAGTTTTCTTATTTAAACTTGAGGACAGATAACTAAGTCTGCTTTTCAACCTCAGGTAATATAATACTAATAATTATAAGAAGAATATACATAACCACTAAAACCACTCGGCTTGTTTTGATATCCGCTATGGGATCTCCCTGATTAGTCCTTACAATAAGGTTTGGGGTTTCCCGGAAGACTTGTGTGGCTTCAGCTGAGTGTCTGAGAAGCAAACAGCACTTCAACTGCAAGATGGCTGTTCATCAGTAAAATCACTTCCTGTCAGACGCGCAGAAAGCAGCTGAGAGACGATGCTACTTACCAGCATTTTGAAGGCTTTTGCTGGTAAATGTAAACGAAAGAAAATACAGTATTTATGTAGCTTTCTGTAGCTTTATGGGAAATTATGAAATAGTCAAGCTAATTTTGTGAATTATCAGAAATTATTAATATAAAATATAAAGTTGATTATTTGATGCTATTCTACTTACAGGACTGAACCTCTAATATATCTCAAATACATTTCAACAACATTGATGTCTGTCAATCTGATTTAAATAATCCACTCTCCTCTTTGAGAGAAATGTAAAATGATGGGCTGGAACTGATCTACACTGTTGCATGTCTGAAAACGCTCTGGCTACATTAGGAGTGATTACTTCTAAGCAAAACGTATGTTTACATGGCCCATGCAAACCATAGTTCCATTATACAAACACATGCTCAATGCTGCCACCCAGTGTTGTGTCGAAAAATAGCATCACACAAGATGGCATTCATATACATGGCTTTTGTAAACAATAAATGGTTTCATGCATGATTGGAACAAATAAGGCTATACTGTACACTTTAAGCTAAAGTACTACTACTGAACTTTCTGAAAGTTTTCTATGTCTGATACAGAGAAGAAATGCATTACTGTGTGGGAGTAATCCAATAGTCACTTTACATATACATTTTTATTGTGGAAAAGTACATCGAAGGGTTATATAAGTACATCGAAGTTTATCTGGTAATAAAGCACAGCTCAATTTGGACAGATAACCTATTCAGATTGGTATTAAATACCAATCAGGATACCAATCTGAATAGACATCAGTCCAATGGTCTTTTTTTATTTTCTTTTTTTTAATAAACGACACTGTACATTTTACAGTTTGGAGAAAAAAAAAAACGTAATCCTTGTACCAATCACCATACATGCACTGCAAAACAAGTGTTTTTTTTTTTTCAACTTATATAGTTGTGTGGAGGTGACCCAATAGGCTACAACATTTTATTCATAACGTAATGAGTTATGACAATGACGTGAGCTTTGCTAAGTTAAATAGAACGCAGAAGCATTTTTTCCTCCCAACACAATTTTGTCAGAATTCTTTTTCACTTATTCTTTGTTTATTTGTTTTTGCCAATGACAGGTTTCAGACAAAACTATCCAGTCTACTCAGAGTCCACACAGGCTCTCCTATATGTGTCCCTACTCTTACAAATGAGAATTAAATACAATTCTTTCGCTTCAGCCTCCACATGATTGCCCCAATCAAGCAGCTGCTTGTTTTGCGTACTTCATTTGCATACTCAAAGGTGGAGTCGTGGATTGTGCCACAGCACGTCCAGAGACGTCCACCTCAACACGGCTCACTGTTTGGGATCTGAAACGCAGCGTGCATGAAACAACATGAGGGTCCAAGGGGATGGCAACAGGAGCGGACCAGGAGACCAAACAAAAAAGTGGGGATATGCGCTCTCTGAATTTCAAACCAAAACATTGGAAGAGCGTACCAACATGAATTTAGCACCTTACCATAGTTTTTAGTTGCAGAATACGAGTGAAGGTTAAGCAGTGATGGGGTAATTGTGCCGAGCGGGGGCTGGAGTTTGAAGTACCTCTTTTTTTTTGTTTCGCGTGCAAAGCACTGTTCCTTTGTGTAGAGCGCCTGAGTGATGTGGTTGTAAAGAGGCCGGGACAGAGTTCTTTATCATAGGTCTATGAGACTTTCAGAGTCTCTCCAGTAATCAGGTCCACGTGTCAATAGTGATGGATTCTTGTAGCCAGCACCAGACAACACATACATACAAATCAGGATTTACATGCCCGAGTCTTTCTTGATCAATAAACATTTACTCCCAAGGGGAGAGTCCATCTGCAACCCTGCCACCGTAATCGGATCAAACCTTGCCATGAATACATGATAAAATGCATAAATGAAATGTCCTCTCAGTTGCTGAGCTGTTATATTTACTGTCATGAATCTTCCCTCTCTATTTATACAGTAGAATGAATGCATTTTCACCCATCAACATCTCTCATGCTCAATTTGATCTGTACTCTGGAGGAGCCTGCTCACTATCTCTTGGAAAAGGGAATAAAAGCACCAGAGACGTTATTATTTTAAAACGTCATAATATCTATCTATGAATCCAGTTATTAACACAAGAAATTGGAAAATGGCTCTTAATTTGTAGAACACCCCACCTACCACCATTTAAAACACCCCGCAATGAATTAACCAAAGGCAACCTTTACTTTCTGCTGGCAGAAGAGGCAATTAGGCAACATACTGCAGTGATGAGGCCAATCATAATATATTAGCGTGTGTGCATGTGTGTCTGTAGCATGTGTGTGTCTATAATCTTGTGTCTTGTGCGATGTAATTAAAAACCAATTGCTGCAGCATCCCTGAAGACCTTCTTCACTGCCCAGTGTCCCCCATTTATAGTCTCTCTCTCGACACCGTGGGAGTTGGCTGAGTCACACTAAACCCACTGTATGGTATATTAAGACAATTTAGCTAATCCACAATGGTCTCCCACTCCCACTCTTCTTTTTTTTTTTAGACGAAAGAATACTGAATAAAAATGGGCAGCTATAAAATAATTCATTGCATTGTGGCACCTATTACTTACTGTACCTTATAACTACGGGCTCTGACTGAGAAATGCACAGCAGGTGAAAATGCTCCTTATGTGTATTCATGTTCATTTCTTTTCAGTTATTCCTTAGACCACTTCTCAAGTTAACGTTCCACTCAAAGGAATCAATCATATGAAGGGTACCAGTTTCTCGCCTTAACATAAGGCATAAAGGTATAGTCGGAGCGTCATGGAGATGTGAATCTTGAGCCACATTGTTCCGTTCATACAAATATTGCATGGAAAGCGATTGCTTGTGGTCACTCAAAAACACAGACATGTTATGCGGGGTTCAAGCTCTCGGTTAATCAATGCATGTGTTAAAAGAAAACTGTTACTGTAATCTATTAAAGTCTGTGACTGTGACATGCTCAGAAATGTGGTTGCTCGGGGGATGAAAAGGTGACAGCCTTGCTACAACTGTTCTTATCGCCTTATCTACAGTAGCTCTACCACCACCAACAACGCTTGACATTTAGCCACACCCCCACTGGTCGCTGATTGGTCCACCATCCAGAGTGGCTGAGCGAATGCTAATGTGATGCTAGGGTTCACAGGGATTATTATCTCAGCAAAAGGTGAGCTGCGAGCAAGAGTAGAGCAGAGCCAGTTTAAGATGGCTCTGCACTATGGCCTGGGAATGCCTCCAGATCCCCCAGTCAGAGCTGGTTAATGTGGCTTACAACATATATTTTTATTGTTTAGTTTTACTGTACAGCGTGTCGGGGTATTTTGAAATGCGCTTGATTTGAAATGTATAATGATCAATAATAATACATTATTATTAATAATAGCAATAATAATGGCAACAACAATAGAAATACCTTAGTTAATGGGTGTAGATTTCGTTTGAACATTGGTGGGAGGGGACATATAAAGCAAAGAAGAACATTTTGAGAATCAAACACTTTTTTTCAGCAATTTGTGCCTTTTTTTCATCAGTGTAGGGTGGGAATGTCTATTTATTTAAAGGAAAACATTAAATACAGGAACCATGGCACAATTCAAAACATTGATTGTAATGCATTAAGTATTATCAAACATATATAATGCTTTAGACACAGGCCTATTACATAATTCCAACACATAGGCATGATATAGACTACTCTTCTGTCCTCTTTTCTTTGGGGAAGTACATGATAAACACATGAATTTTAATTAATTAATTAACCCCTGGACTTTAATATCTCTTATGCTTATGTTAAAAACATTCTGCATATTCAAAGAATCTGTTTTGTGATGATATAAGATAAACTATAGCTGACTTATAACAAAAATAGACTACTAAACGGTTTGTAGGTTATGGCTACAATGTCAAGCGGTTTAATATGCCTATGGTATATTATTATCAGATATCGTCGGTTCTTAATATTAAGGGGGACATATCCTGAATCCTCCCTGAAATCTATACCTATACCTTAGCTAAATTATGCCTTCTGAAATAGATTTATGAGGTTTAAGGATATCATAACATTATAACTTTATTTATTTATTTATTTATTTATTTATTATATATCTGCTCATTTATTTTTTTAAATCCTGTAAAGAAATGGAATCTGTGTTCTCCTGCTCTCAGTGTGTGAGAGGGAGACTAATTATAGCGATTTGTTTGGGTGATGGCCTGAGAAACCCTGTGCTGATGATAATCAGGATCTTATGAACAGAATGGTATCTTTGAAATCCCTTCTGCCTGTGAGCATGCGAGGGTGGAAAGATGATTAATATGCAAAGAAACCAGGTCACAGCAATACTATCCAATGGCCAAACCTGCCCTGTGCCGCTGACTTCTGCTGCGGCTGCTGCTGCCTTCGGTGGGCAGAGGAATGTATGGCGTGTTGTCCACACATTTATGAAGCGCTGTTTCTGCTTTAGCTTATTCCAGACAGGACGGAAACAAAACGTCAACACATTTATCATCTCATAAGTTAATAAACTCTTACCTATACAGTAGGTAAGGGGAAATAAGGCATAAACACACAACACATCAAAATAGCCTCGTTGATGGGGGAATTACGGCAAATCCTGAATTCCCATTTTTCCTGTCAAGGAGAACCTCGTCTTATTGTTACAGTGTTAATGAGATATTTAAATTAGTTTTGGGTGAGTTTTATTACATTTTTTATTTTCTTGACAGCAGCGATCAAAACTCTAAACTGAATTGCTTGATTTATTGTTAAAACTTTACCACTGAGATAGGAAAATAAGATCAAGGTCAGAACTATTCGCAAGGTCATGAGTTTACAACATCACAGGTTCAACCACCTCACAGTATTTCATATTAGTAGTATTTTGTATTAACAATTGTACCGACATTAGCATAATAACTGAAAACGTAAGTTCAAGTTTGACAAAAGGCTTATAAATGATACCACACACGGCCCTACTGTATACAGGGCTTCACAATTTATATTTAGCATTTTTCAACATCAACCATCCTGCCATGCTTGATCTTGTTTGTCATCATATTATCCTGTTTAAATTATTCACTGGGGCCTCATTACAGTGTTCTTGATGAATAGAGAAACAACTTAATTTGCCAGAATGCTGCTGACCTGTGCAGTCATTTGAAGCATAATTAGAATCATCACATTGTTCAAAGGCTTGTGTTCTTTTACTGTGCTAGACCAATTTGTATTTTTTTGTAATAATTATTAATATGAAATGCAAAATTAATAATTCTGCAAATAGCAAATACTGTACCTTTGATTAAGGTTGTGCATTTGATTTGCCCCGAATTCAGAGGTGAAATAAATCTTATATGTTTTTGTAAAATAATAAACTGTATTATAGACCATCCTGATCTCGCGAGCTTCAGTTTAATTTTGCTGTGAGAATCAGTCTGGAAAGCCTAGGAATCATTTTGACTGTGTCCGAGTAGCAACTGAACTTTCCAATCAGCGTCATATTGATAGCTATATGGGCGGGGTTTAGGTTTGCTGACAGTGAAAATGACCAGATGGATCATACAATCAACTGCCAAGTATTTTGTATAGTGCCTGCACTTTACAAACAGCTTCGATGCAAACTCCATCTGGCATGTCAGGTTAAATGTAAATGGACTGCATTTATATAGCACCTTTCCAACGCTCCAGCCACTGAAAGCACTGTACAGTATTGCCTCACATTCACCCATTCATACACCAGTGGTGATTTCTGCCACGCAAGGCGCGACCAACCACCGGGAGCAGTTAGGGTTAGATGCCTTGCTCAAGGACACATCGACACTTGGTGAGGAGTTAGCCGGGATCGAACCAGAGACTTCTGGATCACCTGTCGCTCCGCTCTACCTACTACGCCATTGTCGGTTAGTTTTATACTGTATACAAAAACACACATTAATATTTCTCTACTACTATATAGAAACATACACATACAATGCACTTACATATCAAATTAACCATGGAGGTTAAATGTTCCTTGAATTGCCCTTAATTCACACCCAAACAACACTCCAGCTATTATAATTCCCTTCAAACCGATTTCATGGTCAAAATTGGAGGCTAAATACTAATCATGCTTAGGTGTTATGGCTGTATACTTTGCATACAAGATTGCACACATATTATGCCCTCATGTTCTCAAGGCTGGTCTATTGTAACCCTCCCTTCTAGAATAAGCCAAACGTCCCCCTCAAACCTCCAAACAGCACAGAACACAGCCGCTATGTGATGGCATCACATCACCAGCTGTACCCCGGCCCTCGCAATGGCTCCCTGTTAAGTTCAGAATCGATATTACTGAGTTTACTGATCATTTTTAAAGCACGTCTGGGACTGCTTCCAAGTTACAGTACAGATTTATTGACCCCCTTATGAGCCTGTACACAGCCTCAGGTGGAGACTTTTTGACACCAGGGCTCTTTGACTTAAGAACAACCTCCCCGAGGAGATGAGGCTATAGCAGAATCGGCGTAATCATTTTAAATCACTTCTTGAAGCACAGGTGAACTTTTGGTAAACTCTCATCTTTTTAGCTTCCTTACGTCAATGTGTGAGGTTGTGTGTATTGAGTGATCTCGCCGACATTCACCGTGAAGTATTATCCCCTGTATTGTGGTACTGTGGTAACTGTGAGCTAACAGTGGCATTTACTGTATGCGTTCTAAAATGTGTCTTCTACTGGCAGGTGCCGGTGTTGTGGCCTTAATTTGGTCCCTGCCGTGGATTGGGTCCCCTTGCTACGAGACAAAGATAACTGCAGTTCTTAGTGTAAACATTCTCTATATAATTATATATATAATATATATAATATATATATTATAGCCAGCCAGACCCTTAGTATTTTAACCATTAAAAGTAAGATTTCAGTATTTTATATAAGCTATTATGGGCTGGTTTAATAGACTATATATGACTCAATGCAAATAGTATGCTAATGACAAAGACGTGCCTAGCCAGGTAAGTGAAAAGTTTAGGTAGACCTAGAATGAGTTATGGTGTAGTCTTATAATAACTTGAATAAATGTCGGGGGCTCCTTACGCTGTCCCCGGCATCACACAGTGGTTTAGAAGTAAATAAACTGATACTTAATATAGTTAATTGGCGAACATTATATTGTATAACCTGGCTCCTTTGAGTTGAAAGGAGCCAGTTGAGGTGGTACAGGCATCTGGCAAAGATGCCCCCTGGGCGCCTCTCTTGGTAGGTGTTCCAGGCACGTCCAGCTGGGAAGAGGTCTCGGGGAAGACCCAGGACTAAATGGAGAGATTATATCTCCACACTGGCCTGGGAACGCCTCAGGATCCCCCAGTCAGAGCTGGTTAATGTGGCTCGGGAAAGAGAGGTCCCCTGCTGGAGCTGCTGCCCCCGCGACCCGACTATGGATAAGCGGATGAAGATGGATTGATATGTTGTATATCCATGCTTGAGCAAAACTGTTTAAATCTAAAAGAAAATCGACAAAAACATTCTGGAAGTGAAGCATAATATGCACAATCCCATCAAGGAGACCCAATCAATTGAGGGCACAACACTGGCTGACAACATTTTGGTTTAATGGCATCTAACGGATGCAGCAAAGACATCATTGTTAAAAATCCATGGGGTATTAGACAGGTACAGTAGAAACAAAACCAAAGCAGGTCTACCTACCCCCGGGGACGCACATACTGTACACACAATACACATACACAGAGTTAATTTGTTTTGCAACCCTAGGCTATTAGCAGCATAGCGTTGACTCAGAATGAGAGCAGTAGCAAGACATACAGCAGGTAGCTTGTTTTCCATTACTTTCTTCCCACTTGGAACGCCACGGGCTGGGTGTTCTCTTGTATTCATTTCGGTGTGAAAACTATGATGTAAATATTTCATCAACGACCATTTTTGTCAAATGTTGGGCAGTGGAACATGCCATTTTGGTCTTAAAGTGACTATAGGTGACACGTTACGGAGTAAATGCACCTTAAAATGTGTTTTTGAGCTGTAGACTAAATAATTGTAGGCTACTGAAGTGTGATGAGACACATCAAGGCTGGTGTTAATATTGACTAAATCAAAAATGTTATATAAATAGCTATTTTATGGTCTGAAAATGGCTCCATGCTTCATATTCGTTTAGAAACCACCCACAAGACCATGGCAGGCTGCCAAATGTACTTCTTGTCCGCTCGTGCTTTATCAAATGTGAATGTTAACGTTAAACTAAATGGGGTTCCCCTCTAAGCCCCTCCCATCCCCTCCCTCAGCCCCTTGACTACATTTGAACCTTTTTCAATGTTGTGCAGTGGGTGGAGTCAGGCTCAGAGCTGGGGTGCAGTTACACTTTAATATACCACGTAGCAACATACCATGATACCATGAGCTTACAAGTTTCATGTAAATTAAACTAAATATGGCTGTTCATACAGACTATACAGTATAACTTCATGGTTACCACTTTAATATTGTATCCGTTGTCATGCACACAATTGCAGAAACAAATGTCAGCATTGACAGCGTGCACAAATATAGTTTAAAACGATCAAGGCTAGAGATGTTTCTATGGGAGCAAAAATGGAACCGTTTCAGCCTATTAAATAGGTGTGTCGAGCATTGAGTGAGGGTGTGGACCTCCCTCTTGACTCGCATGGAATGCTGCGTCGCTCTAGTCTGCATAAAGGGGGGAAAGTCCTCCTGTCCCCCACCACCACCCTTTCCAAACGTCGACCGCGGAAGATGTCTACGTTGGTGCCTCTTCATCCATAGTAGGCTACAGTATTTATTTAGTACTAGCATACGTTTACTTATTTTGTCTTTCTTGGTTATTTTTCTTCATCGTACAGTAACTAAATGCTGATAAAGTGTGACATTGTGTTCCAGGTTACATGTACAGTACAATGTATACAGTGACAATGTGTAGAACATGGTAAAGCTGATATATAAACAATATTAAGCTGATAGCAAGAGTATGCTCTTATGCATATACTTACTATAGAAATTAGACTTGTAGAGAAAGTAAATCCCCTCCCCTCAAAGCTTGCCTTCCAAATCCTGGTTGAAATGTATCAACACAACATCTTCCCTGTGGTGCAAGAATGGTGTTTTGCCCTAATTAACCCACTTAGATTGCATCCAGGGCCAAGATTTAACGATACCTTTCATTGTGTTCCAGAAGTCAGACTCATTTGTCTTCAGGACACAGTGGACTCATTTTCATTCAAGGATAAAAGAACAGCACACTTTCTGGGTGGCTTTACCAACAATACCACTCACAGTGCAAACTGAGTTGCCCCTTTGGGACAATAAACACTATCTAATCTAATCTAATGTGAACAGCACTATAGTTGTCAATTTGACACCATGCAGAGTATTTTATCTTAATCTCTCAGAGAAATACACAATGGTATTCAAAGGTGCATGCCTTGCTTTGTTTCCAAACCTGTATGCAACTTGAAACCAAGTTGTTGTTTTGGTTTGAGATGTTGCCCCCTCAGGCACATATTTTGCTTTGAGATGCTGCCCCATCCTGCATTTGGGTGCTGAATGACTCGCACATGCTCTCAGCCCCTCCCTGCATCAAGCAAGCTTGACGACAATAAACGCGTGGGTGATGGTTATCAAAAACAGACTACCACCACAACCTAGAAACATGGTGGCTGTACGCAGGCACGCCATCTGAACTTTTCACCCGAATGCTGATTTGACATTTGAATTCTGAGTTCCGAGAGTGACTTGCAGTGCAGAAACAATCTTGGAACTCTGGAGGTGTAGCCAACCTTCTTGGGATGCATGTTCAAGTCTTGCTATAGGATGTGAAATATAAATAAGATATCAATTCAAACATTGCTTACTGTTTAGTACTCTGGCTTGAGGTGAGTTTGTTTTGATTTTGTTTCAGGGGAATAGGTGGGATGCCATTGCAGCATGTGCAGTTTGTGATTTGCTTTCAGTGGAGTCGAGTAGACCATCTTTGGTATTCAAGTGGCCTGGCGAGGAGCCTGTCAAGGTACCAACCTCCTAATATTCGTGGGATTAACTTTGGGTGTGATAGAGGACACACTTCTTTTCCCATATCCTTGTTACTAGAACTAATTAAGAAGCTGGAAAAACACTGCATGTTCTCATTCAGCCTTGATAATGTATGCTGTTGAATCCAGCCTCTATTTGCAGAGAATGCAGCTCCTAAAAATTTCAAACAGATTTTTGTTTTTTCAGCTGCTTGATATAACAATATTGTTTATTCTTTGCGAGTCTTAACAGTCGAGGCTTTCAAGTGACCTTTTGATTACTGAATTGTATGATTATTACAATGTCACCAAGCATGGCACATTACATCAGCTATTTCTGTCTCTTTTCAATAAAAGACTTTGAATCACAACTAATGATTACCATTACCCTAGTCATTCACCAGCCTCATATTCCTGCATGATATTCTGTGACAGCTATTCACATATCAAACTGATAATTACAGGTTTGTCACAGTGGCCTGCCACAATAGCTGTCATGCTGTGTTCAGACTCCAAGAGCAACCTCAATTAGAAGCACAATTCTTGATTTGTGTAGAGAAATACCTTTGTGGTTGAAGTCAGCATTACAAAAATGTTGCAGAATGTTAAAACTCGAAACGTACATGTCTACTCTGCTCTACCACTGGAGATATACCGGCGCGGCACGCTGTTCTCTACCCCTCCCCCTACCGTAAAAGGAATGTACCACTATCATGTTTTGAACAAGGGTTGAAGATATATCTTAGCAAGGTGTAGGTGCAACGCAGAAGCATAAATGGGCCTGTAAAGCCATCATACATATTGCCTATATATGTTTGCTGCTTGAAGAAATGTTGCCAACATAAGGACAATATTTTCTTTCTAAACCGTAGCACCAAAGCTCTGGCAGCTGGTGTCACATGGCCCCATCAATCGAGGCACACACAACGAGCCTTGTTCATAGCCACCGCCTTTTATCTCTGCCCATTAAAAAAAAAACTCCTTTCCCGGCACACCTTTTCAAGGATGGTCACAGAAAGCCCAGAATGACCTCCCGCTCTGCTGCAATGTGAACAGCCAGTCAGTCCAATGTCTCAAGCCAGCGTACTGGGTCATGATGGAACATGGCCAACAAGGAAAGCGACAGAAATAATGCAAGCTTAGCAGGGGAGAAAAAGCCTTCCAGGCTGATCTGAAGTGACACTGTGGCCCCGGAACATTATCCTGCAGACATCACAACAGGCAGCACACAGGCATTTATTATGAATCCATTAAAAGAAGCAGTTCACCAGCAATGCAGCAATTATCGTGCGACATGTCATTATTTACAACCTTGTCGCAGGGCTGGGCAGCAGTGGAGCCAATATCGCTGCTTAGAGAGGCTCCAGGAGGACTTTGGTTGTGAGATAATGGATCATCGTGAACCTACAGTACAGTGCGGTATTGTTGGGGTTTTGCGGAGTTAAAATGTTTGCTGTTTGCTACTAATAACGATACATTCCCTTGATAACTGAAAAACGATGTCATCACTTGACAGATGAGATTCTAACATTTTTAAAAAGTACTGAAATAATAGAAGCATGTTTGTTCAGCTGGTGAAGGAGAACATGCCATTGCTGTCAATTCTTCTCCCCCTGCTATTTGCTGTAGGCCTATTATGTTGTACAGAATATGAAAGTTGCATGCAACAAGAAGAGGCAGATGGTTTCACCTTGGGAAAACCTCCACACTGTTGTGACATTTTCCACTAAAGATTTGTTTCTTTTCTTTTTAGTTTTACATACCTCAAGGAACCAAACAACAACAACAACAGTGTTCCAACTCACCAATATAAAATGCTGTAAAAGGTTCTTCTAACCTTTGAGAGATGACGCACCTCCTAATTGACGTAATTTGTATAATTTCTCTGTATAATTTGTGTTGGTATGTATATAACATGCTTACAGCATGTAAGCAAACAGCTACTGTACTGTAGCTGTAGAAAACCCTATACCAGTAAATTAAATTGAAGTGCTGCCGAGTAAAAATAAAATAATAAGTTTACATCTCACTCTTGTAGTTTTTTATTTTTTATTTAATGAAAACTGTAAAACAGGATAATGAAAAATTAAATTGGACACTTGATCTGGAATGCACAAAGCATTAGCCCAAGGATTATGCTATCTTCCTCTGTTAAGCCTGCGGACTACATGGCACCATAATTAACAATGCCGTGCACCACTGTAGCTACGCTATAAACTGGATACACAGACATTGGCCTTTTATAGATCATTCTTCTGGCAGAGCAACTGTTCTGCCTTCAAGCAAGCCTATACACCTGTCATTGCTTTCTTCAGTAGAACTCTTCTCCTTTCATGCGTGGAGCCGTGTGGCTTCCGGGCTGAGTTCCCTGTAGTACTGAATGTATCGGAGAGAATCTATTAACGGTGGAGAACACAACAGGAGATCACAGGGAGAGAAAAAAACAAAAATGAGAAGCACACAAATTCAGTACCTAAAACAACGTGGTAATTGTAAGACAGAAAATGCCACTTCCAGACCCCCACTGCGAGCACCACAGCACTTTAGCCCCCTCCTTCTCCGACCCCCACGCACTATAAAAAAATGGATTTATCGTATAATTAATGAACACATGTTGGTTTCTCCAACCCGTACATCTTGCCATGCAGCAGGGCGATTGGTGTGTCTTTAAAGGTGTAGTATGAGATTTTAATCCAATACGCATTTTGCAAAAATCCAGCAACTGTCTCCCACCTGTCTGCTGGCTGTGTATTCTGTGTCCACGATGTGAAATATTCGAGTGTCCCTGCACAGCCCTGACTCATTCTCCAGAAATGCCTATTCCACCTTTAATGATACAACACCATCGAGGGTCAAATGTAGATTTATCACATGAGCATGAAGTAAAAAATCTGAACTCAATGTTGAAGGTGCTCCATTAATATAGCAGCAAACAGCATGTAGAGTTACTTTGCCTACACAATGTGATAAAAACAAGTCTTTATATTATTTATATTTTTAAGGAACAATTAAGACTTGTTAAGAATTATTAAGGCTGCAAGGTAGTATCGCAAAGCCAGCCATTACTTGCGTAAAGTCTGTGACACAGCACTGGCTAAATACGTCATGATCTGCCTACTTATAGCTACTTTGGGCCCTATCTTACAACTGGCGCAAAAGCTCATTTGAGCATCAGTGGGTGTGTTGGACAACATTTGAGGTGTGGTGTGGTGTAGGGCATTGCTATCTTGAGGCACCGGAAAGCGATTGCACGATTGACCAGCAAAAACCTGGTCTAAAGTCAGCATTATTACACAGTATTTTAGGATTCTCGCTATTGCCTAGATGGTCTGCTGCAGCGCTTTTTCAAACCCGCCGGTAAAATATCAATCCACCTTTAATGCAAGCATGCCTGCATTTTTAAAGCGAATGGGAGATCAAACTCTGATTGGTTTATCATATGTTACGCCCAAAACACACCCATGAATAATGACGAGAATATGTCCAACCCTTTTAAACCATGCGCCCGGCGCATCTGCCGTTAAAGTAGCAAACAAGATTTGGACACGCCTTAAATCCAGTTTGCACCTTGTGCTTTAGGTACCGTGCGCACACGATGACCAACCACAAAACTCAATGACCAAATCGGACGTTAAACTTTTACTGAGGAATTAGTTGGGAAAATGAACAACACAAGTCTGGCTGTTAGCAGAGCATGTAAATATGTTAAATAAGTATAGACTACATCTGTAAATAAAGCACTGTAATAACGGTCAGTATACTGTGATAATATAAGTGACAATACTAACAGCCAATGACAATGTACTTCCGTACATCCTGAAAGTGTTTACACAGATTACACAGGTATACAGTACTGTATGTATCACGCTCATGTGACGTAGCGCTGATGGACAGAAGAGGCTGAGACTATAAGGTCTATGTACCAGACGTTCAGCACAGAGTTGCTTATGTGACGTAGTGCTGATGGACAGAAGAGGCTGAGACTATAGGGTCTATGTACCAGACGTTCAGCACAGAGTTGCTTATGTGACGTAGTACTGATGGACAGAAGAGGCTGAGACTATAGGGTCTATCTACCAGACGTTCAGCACAGAGTAGCTTATGTGACGTAGTGCTGATGGACAGAAGAGGCTGAGACTATAGGGTCTATGTACCAGACGTTCAACACAGAGTAGCTTATGTGACGTAGTGCTGATGGACAGAAGAGGCTGAGACTATAGGGTCTATGTACCAGACGTTCAGCACAGAGTTGCCTATGTGACGTAGTGCTGACGGACAGAAGAGGCTGAGACTATAGGGTCTATGTACCAGACGTTCAACACAGAGTTGCTTATGTAACGTAGTGCTGATGGACAGAAGAGGCTGAGACTATAGGGTCTATGTACCAGACGTTCAGCACAGAGTTGCCTATGTGACGTAGTGCTGATGGACGGCTAATGGACGGAGCTAATGCTCCGTGCTATGGAGCTATGCCGTGGACGGAGACTAGGACCAGTGGCAGGAAACCTGATGTTGTCCTGGCCGCAGAGACCTGCGGTGATCGCCGTAGTCACATGGCAACATCTAATGCCTTCTAATGCCTTCACCCATCTGGAGACGTGCCTCATCACACTGTCAAATACTGCTTGTGGCTCAGGGATGACATTTGAGACCGGGCTGCCATGTAGAGGCTCCTGTCATGCTGTACAATGCACTCTAGCCTCTAGCCCAGCTGTTCATGTAGGAGAGCGACTTAGCCGAGCCCAGGTGTGTGTGTGTGTGTGTGTGTGTGTGTGTGTGTGTGTGTGTGTATGCTTAGCAGTCCCCTCACAAAGCTTCACCTTCCCTGTCACACTGTTTGCCTTTCAAAATAAATTGCAAAAACCTGAAAAAAGTTTTTTTATTGTATTTAAGTCATTATTTGTAAAATGTCCTTTACTGTAAATAACCAAAAATATGTACTCTGAAATTTACTGCATTACGCATTGCAATAACTTTTAGCACTATGGCTATATATAATAGCTATATCGTGATGTATACACAACCTGTATCTGCACAAGCATAGCTGTAAATATTATGATATGCTTGAATCAAACACAAGATAATGTCTCAAAATAGGCTTACAGTAACTACAGTACGTACTGTACAGAAAGCTTTGCAAAATGCTTTTGATGTTTGATGTTTGTTGATTTTGGTCATATATCTGAACATTATGGAAAAAGTAGTCCTGGAGAGACAGAATGAGCCTTTAATGCTGGGTAACATGTTGCTGACTTGATTGTGTGTGTGTGTATGTGTGTGTGTGTGTGCGTGCGTGCACGTATTTGTGTGTGTGTGTCCGTGTGTGTCTGCGTGCGTGTATTTGTGTGTGTGTGTGTGTGTGTGTGTGTGTGTGTGTGTGTGTGTGTGTGTGTGTGCGTGTATTTGTGTGTGTGTGAGTGCGCACCAGCCCGTGTGTGGCCAACACCAGATTGTGGTTGTACCAGACAGACATTTCCCAGGTGTGTATGTGTACTACACAAATACAAAGCAGAGTGGTTACTGCAAACAGAAGCCAAACGGACGAAAAATAGAAAAGAAACACAAAAAGACAAACATATTGGATTTTAATCAGGTTTTATGTTTGACCAAAATATCAGCACTTTAAAGCTTATCTATGGTTAGCTATACCAAACAACACTGTTTATTTAGCTAGACAAGTAATCTCAAGCAAAATGCATTATATTTTATTTCACCTGAATTTAAGTAAATGCAACAAGGAAGCCTAACCAAATTAATCTGAGAATTTTTTTTATTTCCATAGAATTTCCTCTTCCTTATCTAACCTAGCATGTGCTGTTCTAGAAGCTTGAAGACACAGATGGTTGGTGTTGTTAAAAATGAAACAAGGTGGCGCACATTACATTGTGTGGTTTTTCAACACAGAAAATAAAATAATTACCTGCACACCATCATCGCCAAAGTCCTGGCAAATAACTTTCACTTGTTTCAAAGGGTTATAAAGATAATGTGAAGTGAACCCTGTTAGCGGTAATGAGGGAATGTCTAAGATGCTCACGGCGCCTCCCGTTCACTATGCAGAGCGCCTCTGGTTTGCTTAAGCTTGTATATGAGGATGGCAGGATGACAGGAAGAGGAATTATGGAGTACAAATGTGCCGTCAACCAGTGCCACATTAGCGATAATGAGGATGTAGCACTCTGCACTGCTTTGGTACGAAGGAAAGACAGATAGCAGGCAACAAAGTTATCAAATAAGCATTTATTCATCCCTGTGAGATCCAGTAACAAAAATTAAACACAAAAGAAAAAAAAGTTTGAAATTAAGATGTTTGCTAGTGGTTAAATATTTTTCCATCTTCTAACACTTCGTTGGTGTAGGAAATGGTTAAGAATATTTAATAGCCCTTGACCAGGTGGCTTGTTAACTTTCTCCTCTTCTGGGGCTGGGGAGAGACTCAAGTGTTTAAGGAGTCCTTAAAATGGAGGTCGTTTAATGAATAAAATATAGCCTCCTCAAGATGTTCTGTAACACAGGTGACTCTTGCTTTTTCTATTGATTATACCTCTGAAACCCCATGTTAATCCATAGCACATTGGACTAAGGGTTAGCGCTCTGAAATTAAAGTTACGCTTTTTTTTTTTTTTTAAGTAGGCTTGGCAAACCTGCAGGAATTTAATATTTTTACAATTCCATTATCCCATCTTATCTCTGTATTGAGAAGGTATTATTTGGCCATGGTCTCCCAGAGCAACCCTGAGATTTTTGTGATGCTGCATTTATCAGAAAGATGGAAACAATAACGCCTCTTCAACTTGCAATTGTAATTGCTAGTAGGCACTCCGACTCCTCTGAGATATAGTTATGCTTTGCACACTGCCCGCGGACATTAACTGTCCCGCCCACCAGCACTCATGTCAGCTGGACATGATAATCGTTGCACTGCATTGATCATGCAGTATTAACACGATAGTATGCATGTTGAACGTCAGTAAACGTACTGTATAATCACAAATATATTCACATTTTATGACAATTCAGGTGAGCAAAAAAGTAAAATTTCTCTGTCTGATCGAGGAAATGGTGGGTGGACGGGTGGGGCTAGGAAACAAGGAATTTTTTTTATTTGAAGTTAATATTTGCAGAGGTACAATGCAGAGAATGAATTTTGCTACAGTACTTTTATTGTATGTGACAATAAACGTTCTATTCCTATTTATAGTGTTGTACCTGTTTCGACGACTTATTTCCATTGCACTCCATGTAAAAGTGCTTCAAAAAAAGCGAGGCGGGTTAAAAAGGAATACATGTCCGCCTCTCTTGCAGTTTGCGAGGACTCATTGATTAACATGGGCGCGGATCCGCTCGGTTTCAGCTCCGCGTGCAGTGTTCAGGGGCCTTCATGGTGTCTGGGACGATAGTAAAGCTTCCTCACTCCATAGCATTGCACTCGTTGCCTATGCCTGTACACTAGTCTCGCAGAGCCGGTCTTCATTAACATTTAGAAACATACGCTTGGCTTCAACGTCGACGCACATCCTGATTGGTTCCCCGTGGAGCCATGGACCCCGCTGGCTACCGTTACGCTGCCAAAACCAGACGACCATATGTATATGGCATACTGTAGCACTGGCTACGTGCTGGAATACGCTGTAGCACTGGCTACGTGCTGGAATACACTGTAGCCAGCCCTTCTGTCCTCTGGACATGCATGAAACGAGTGGCATTCGTACCGTAGCTAGCTTCAGGCAGCAGATGCGGCTCGAGGGGGTTGGAAGATGCACAGCTGTTAGTTTGTTTACAAGCCATCGCTGTCAATCTCTAGAGATCAACAAATCAATTAAAGCATGTTTAAATAATGGTGAAAAATGAAACGTGCATGGCAAAAAGTAACATTTTTGAGTGTCTGTCATGGGGGGGGGGGGGGGGGGGGGTTTTTCATTTGCTGAATGCTAACCTAGAAACCAGTGTGGTTGCTGCTTCTCCTTGGCTTATGGTCACGTTCTGTAGGAGCCTCAGAGACGTTGTGTCAGGCGAGCTGTGTTGCCTACCGTCCAGTTCAATGCCAACGCAATTCCATGTTAAATATTGACTATATGCCCAGGGCACTTATCTTGCATAGCCATGTAAATGGTAAATGGACAGCATTTATATAGCGCTTTAATCCAAACCTTTACAGTATTTTGCCTCACATTCACACATTCACAAACACATTGATGGTGATTGCTGCCATGCAAGGTGCGACCAACCACCGGGAGCAGCTGGGGGTTAGGCACCTTGATGAAGGTTGCTTACAGGTAGGTCAACACCGCGACCAACCACCGGGAGCAGCTGGGGGTTAGACATCTTGCTCAAGGATGCTTACAGGTAGGTCAAGGTTCACCGCGTGTTTGCCGAGAACTACCTCCTCAAACCGGTTTGTTTGCAAATGTTCGTGGCAAACACAATGCAAACGCCAACTGATTAAATATGTTTGCAAATGTTCACCAATTCTGAAGGCATCTCTGGTCTAACTGCTGACTCGAAGTACTAGAAAAAAAGACGTTTATGTTTTATATGTACAGTATGTATATTTGGATATGTGTATTTATGAATGTATGTACAGTATATAAGTAAGTGTGTTTGTATGTATGTATATGTATACATGTAAATATATACAGTAGAACGATGTTTTGTTTTATTTACTTTATTTTAATATTGTGCCATATTGGGTATAATGCTTTGATAAGTAATTATGGTAGGAATAATAAGCTTACGCTTCAACCTACACCTTTTTTTTCTGGTCAGAATACTGAAAATTGTATATTGATTTGTTTATTATAATTGCTGTAATGGATTTAATGGATTTAATGTATTTCTGTATTTCTGTAATCAGTTACATGTAACTGAGTACTGATTATGTAATCAGTTACATCCCAAGCCCAATCAGCCCAGCCTAGAGTGCAGTGAATGCTGGCTCATCGAGGCATATCTCCATCCACAAGTGGGGGAGAAGGGAGATAAAATATGCTTCTGATGCGAATACAAGGGTGGAGAAATGACGATGCTCCCGTGCCCATTCTACATTAACTGTACGTTACGCATCACGTAGCCAGGGCAACGCCACATCCCATTTTGATGTTCTGCCATCTGCCTGATTAAATATCCATCCAAATGAAGCAGACTGGACATGAAGGGTGGAGCAATGGAGCGGGGGAGCTTGGTGGTGGGGCCAGTTGTTAAATATATGCAGATGTATATATTGTAGATAGATGTATAAGTATATAGTAGCCTAAATATATACCTGTAGTGTGTGTGCGTGTGTGCTGTTTATACATATGAAGAGTTCAGATGCAAAAGTCCATCTGAAAGAAATTAGCGATAAAACAGCGTTATTTATTTGATTTCTATATTTAGGTTCACCACTTTCACCTTTATTACAATTAAAAGGTTGTTTGTCACTGAATAAAAAGCAATATCTACAAAAATGTAACTAATTATATAAATATTTCCAATTTAAAACCAAAATATGTACAGCACTCTTCATATGTAGACTATGTACTGTATGTACAGTATACATATGTTGACATTGTTTACTGGGCAGCTAAGATGCAGTAAATATGTTAATACAGAGGAGACTAGACCTTAGGCAGGCCTATTCAAATGGTGGCCCGCGGGCCAAATGCGACCCACCAACTGCCCCCATGTGGCCCATGAGGGGATTGCAGCCTTGACCACTAACACATTATCTCAATATACTGTATAACCACTATACGAATAAAGTCAATACATTACTGTAAATAAGTAACTTAATGTTAA